>JAJIYU010003364.1:0-26994 GCA_030144865.1 Tinospora cordifolia
TCTATGATTCACTAAGATTAAAAATGGTACAAAGGGTACTATTTTTGTGTTGAACAAAGGTGATGGTTGTGGTTGAAGGAACATGGCAAAAGGGTTGCTAGTCATTCTCTTAATGGTAGTGATTATGGGTCTTGGATAGGTAAGGATTTTGGCTGCACCCAAAAATGCTCATGTTTAAGATCAAAAGAAAGCACCGATGATTGAGATTAGGGGCTGAGCCTTAGAAGATGATTTGTTGGTGATGAAGGATTCTTTCTTGTGCTGTTTTAGTTGTGTGCGTTCGATGTGTTTGGGTGGGAGGAGATTGAGTCTAAACTGGAGGTGGCTCTTGGTCACCATGTCGAACTAAAATTATTGGACATTGGATGTGCTCTTTACCACTTCTTAGTTTGGAGAAAGCATTGCAACTTACGAGAGGGCAGGTTGTTGCAATGTAGAATTTCACATTTCAACCGGATGATATGATGATCATGTGTTGCAACAATTGGATTAGGGTTGGGGGTATCCCACCAGATTGATGGTGGATGGAAACATTCAACATGATCGAGGGGAAAGTGTGGTGGATGGATTGATATTGGAACTTCCTCTCTAGCTCAAAGTTCATTGGAGCTAGGTATCATGAAGATTGTTGGTCTTTCTTTTGGCTTCCAACATTATCATGGATGCTGAGTTGCAAGTGGAGTCACAACTGTTCAATCTGTTGTGATAGTGGATTCTTTAGGAAGCAAATGACCATGAAAATCACATTGTGGTTAATTGAGACATGCATTCTAGACAGTTCCATCATTGATAATGAGCTTGGTGATGTTTGACGAGATTTCCAAAGTTAGAGACACAGAGACAAGGATTTAGCATGCATGTATGATCATGATTGAGCACAATGAGACGATTTGCTAGGATGTGATAGTTGTCAAGTGGCGATTTGTTGTATTGGACTTACGTCACTTCATGTTATACAATGAAGGTTTCGGGAGAGTATTATGTGGCCTAGGTGGTTACAAACACAAAAAGGGGAATGTCTCAAGTATGTACAACTGGATTTTCCCCTTATAATTTTTGTTACCTATTGTGAAATAATAATTTACAATATATTGAGGAACTTTTGCCTTCTGATGCAATTAAATTTGCTAATTCAAAAGCTTATCTCACTCTCATCCAAGCTCAAAGAATTAAGTACTACAACCATGAAAACTCATTACCAAATAATGAACCCTGAAATATACACAATACAATTAAAAGATGCAGTCAAATATCCACCTTATCAAATCTTAACAACTGATATTCTATTATTTAATACTTGTCAACTAATTAGTCTATTTGCACGTGATTGTAACAATCTCATATTTTTGTCGTGTCACTAGGTTGGGCCCATCAATTGACAGACATTAATTATCATTGGACTCAAGATGGTTAGGAACTATGGAGAGGGACAGTTTTGGATTCTTTGCACTCGAACAAAATGTGCCAACTTGGCTTATGAAATGGACATCAAGATGAGGGACAGTTGAAAGTCTACACTGGTCGAAAGAAAGGGCTAATTAAGAGGATGGGTCTATGGCCGAGATTATAGATGGCCTCATCATGGTTAGCAACTTTCTAGGGTAGATTACCAGACCGATCATGCCTAAGTGAATAACTTGTCTTAGAGATTGAGTTTGAAAAAGCTAGCAGTGACAATGGGAAACATTTGATTGATGAGACAACGCCCATGCCATTGTCTTGTTAGGCTGATGAAGTTGAGGTAGAGGAGCACACCATGGAGGCTTTATAGGTTTGTGCTAAGGTATGCTCTCTGATCACAATTTATAATTCTACTCAGCTCCTTTGTCCTCATTCTCAACCTTTTCATCTTTTTGTGCCCCAAACATCTTTTGTTTGGTTGACAAATACAAGCATCTTGGTTGTGGCACCTGTTCCAAATGACGCAAATGATGCTCCATTTTGGATATTGAAAATAGGGATTCTTTGTTTGATCATTTCGAGATTACAAAATTTTGCACTTGTTTGATGTTTAGTTGGTGGATCAAACAACAAATACTATTTTTTCTACCCGATTTCTAGGTTTGGGGCATTTTGGTTATCCATGAAGGTCCTCAATTGGAATATTAGAGGATGTGGGTTTGATTCCAAATGAAGGCTCGCCAAGAAAACTTTTTGTCAACCCGGGCTACAAATTTTGGTGATATGGGACTACAAATCTCTTATGGGAAAATTGGTGCTTCAAGTGGTAATTTGGTGATATGGGACTACAAATCTATGATGGTGACTGAATCCTTCTTGGGTATTATCTCAATTTCCATCAAGGCAAAGGGCATTGACCATCCAATTTTGTGGTTCACTTTAGTTTATGATTTTTTTTTGAAACAGAAACTATATTATTAATAATAAAAATATAAGGTACAAAAGAGCCGGATGAGGTATTCGGACTTAGTTTTCACATTGCATACAATTAGAAATTGAAAAAGATTGGAGGATCGAGCCCCCATTACAAAGCCAATCCGAAAAACTATATCCTTTTTCTAACTTAGATGTGGAGACCCAACTGGCCACTTTAGTTTATGATTCATTTGTTCAAGTTGAACCACATGCCTTCTTGAATGAGATTCCATGTCTCAATAGTCTTTTCATATGCTAGGTGGTTGGAAGAAGGGCCCTTGGGCAAAAAAAAAAAAAAAAAAAAAAAAAAAAACCGCATCGGTTCAATTCCCTCATCTTCCCTATAGCTTCTCCAAACTCTTTGTGGTGGGTGGACCCATCTTGCACCTTGGTTATGTTAAGTCCTACCCTTGTGGGTGGCTAGGGCTTCTGTGGATAATCGGTTTGATCATAAGAGAATGATGCCAAAGTCCAAAGTCTAAAAAAAAAAAAAAAAAAAAAAAAAGAGTTTATTGGTGCATTATGGTGACTTAAATGCCACATGATGTGTGGGAGAAAAACTTTGTTACTCATCATTCTCTCCAAACATAATTGAGTTTGATAACTTGATCTCTTAGCTCTAGTTGTGCAATCAAGAGTTTGTGAAACTTTCCTTTTACATGTTCTAGTGGTTGATCTCATCCAACTATTGCTAGGCTTGATCGATTCTTAATTGGTTTACGATGAGACGAATATTTTTCCATCTCCAACAAAAGAATTCAATCATATTTTCTCTTGTTTTTCTTTTTAATTGAGGATACACAATAGAAGGAATTATTTTTAATGAAACCAAACTTCACCTTCAACAAGTGTGGATTTCTTTTAGTTATAAAATTTATTTTCTTCTAATCTTGAATTGTGTGTCCTTGTAAGACTAGTTGGAAAAAAAAAAATCAAATAACATCACATCATCTCTTGAAGTTTTATTACAGGAAACTTAGTGAACCACCAAACCTAGTAAACAAGTTTACATCTAATTTGCTCTTCTAGCTCTAACTTAGCCTCCCCTTCGGGTCCACTTTGAGGGGTTATGATTCTAGCGCTCCCTTCTTTGCCTAATGAAAGCCCCTATTGAGCTTTCAAATTGTTGTTCTAAACCCTTTTTGGGTTAAGTTTCTAAAATCAAGCTTTCAAATTGTTGTTCTATACCCTTTTGGATTAAGTTCCTAAAAAAGAATTCAACATTTGAGTTTTGAAGATATCGAAAGATTGAAAAGTGTTTTTGGACAAAATGTTTGTTCTTGATGTAGAAACCGCTCCAACTGCTTTTGAATAGCTTTTTCTCACGAGGGCTTATGCTTCCTTGGTGAAAGTCTTAGTAGACGATATGATTTATTGGAATAAGAGCATTCAATTTAAATATTTGTGGAGAATAGATATTCAATTTATATTAGTCTTATCGAAATAAAAAAAAATCAATAAAAAATTAAATTGTAGAAAGATTAGAAGTTTCAAATAATTTAACTTTTTTGAATTCCTTATTCAGCAACATAAGCGAAATGTTTGATTCTATTTTTTATATTATTGATTAGTCAACTTCTCTTTGAATGAGGGCTTAATGGAAAACCTTGGATTAAACATATGGTAACTGGGAACTCAACAATTTTTTCTTTTGTTTTTTTACCTTTTTTTAATTGTTTTTACAATTTAATGCTCCATTGCACTATTGTTTACCAAGTCTTTGTAGCTTTTGGCGACTCCATTGATCGCCTTTATGCGTAAATAAAATATATGGTTGATCTCGTATGCATTAATTATAATTGATTGTTATAGACTAAGGTTACAACTCTTAATTAATTTTCTATTATTATTCCTACAATTTTATTGCATGCCTGACTTATCAATTTAAATATAGCTAGTCCCAAGTGCCATTAAAGGAGGGTTGTCTTATGTAGTTAACATCCAGAATTAGCATAATATGTTTTAAAATGACTATGGTGTTGTAGTAATGTCTTTTTCTGGACAATAAATGCTATAAAAATTAATTTTGAAGTTAATAGCTCAATGGCTAATATATTTTTTTATTTTATTTTATTTTTATGTACACTCAAAGTTTAGAGTCTTTGCACCATGATTGTGTAGTCTCTATGGTAGCTTATACTTCAACTGGCTAATGGTTCGGTTTTGAGGTAGATTGATTGCACCAATGCCTTTGAGAACTTACCCAAGTCTAATTTTAATTTTGCATATCTGTCACATTCACTTCTGCTATTAGATCTATATCATCATACCAACGTTGTCAAGGTGGAAAGATAGGACTAGGTGATAAGTTCCCATAAGGCAATGCGATGCCTTGGCAAGTTTAAGATGGAGCATTAAATAATTGTTTAGAGGTTTTTAAAGTTTTATTTATTTGTTTATTTGTTTATTGATCCCACACTGCATACATTAATAATAATATATTATTTATTTTTACTAATTTATATGATTTGGTAAAAATAAATAACAAAAAAGTAATGATATAAATTACAAACAAATATATTTACAAATTTAAAAAATTATTAAAAAGCCCCCCAAGAAAAATATATTTTCAAAAACACCCTTTGAGCACTTAAGTTATTGCCTAGGCACTCCAAGGGTCTAGGTGCCTAGGTGCTACCTAGGTGAGGCCTAGCTGACACCTTGACAGCACTGCATCATACTGTTCATAATTGAAATAGTTACATATTTTGCTTTCATCTTTTGCAGATAATCCGCCAAGTTTCTTGTGGAGCTGTTCACGTGGTTGCTCTTTCAGAAGATGGCTTGTTACAAGCATGGGGTAATCATTGCGGAAGCTCACTATTATTATTCTTTTCTTAATTGCCCACTTAAGCTTGTGGAAATTTTGTTGTCCACTTAATTATGTCCTTGTGCTTCTCTCCAGTATTTGAAGAACAAAGACTGCTCTAAAAAATATCAGAAGTGCGCTTTGATGCATGTGTAGCTAGTTCATTTTCAAATATTCTGGAATTTGAAATTTTCTTGTAGTGAAATGTTTTGTCTAATGGTTGAATCTAGTAACAAACATTATTAGTGCTTTAACACTGTTTTTTTTATACACCAGGCTATAATGAGTGTGGTCAGCTTGGGAGAGGTTTTACTTGTGAAGGACTGCAGGGGGCACGAGTTTTGAATGCATATGGAAAATGTTTAGATGAGGCCCCTGAACTTGTGAAGATAACACAGGTGTCATGTGGGGAGTACCACACAGCAGCTCTATCAGAAGACGGAGAGGTGTAAGTGATCTGAAAGGTCTTCTGTTGATGGACATAAGTATTAAAATGAGCAGGAGAATGTGGTTTTCCATATGACACAAATGACAATATTCAAAGATTTTGAAGGTCATCCAAGTGGAACTTGAAAATTAGATGAAAGACAAGATTGTGTGGTAGAAACATGCAGTTTCATTAATTTCTCTGATTTTGTGTGTTTTTCTCCCAAGAACGTATCTAATGTTTATGAATGAGAGTATAAGACATCCAATCTAAGGTAGAGAATCCCACTAAGAACCATCTGGGTACTCATTTTCAGCCATGGTATATGCAAACTTTTCTGTTCCATTGCCATGCGCGAATCGAATGACAATATTTTGGAGAAACTTGACTACAGTGTTGATACAGATTTTTTGATTGTTCTAATGACAGATAGTGAATGTGTAATTGATTAAAGACGAAGAGCCGTTTCCACAAATTTCTGCATGTCTTCGAGCTTAAAATTTTTTTTGTTGATTATTGATTCAATAGTAGAAATATGCTCTCAGATGAACCTCATTATTTAGATTTACTTTCCTGTTTGAACGTGTAGTAATGTCTGACATTGTTATCACTGGTCTGATTTTTTTTGGTTATTTAACTTCATTGCATGTATTGTTAACCTAGTTTCAAAAACATTTTCGACTGCAAAATGTGTTCATGTTAACAGATTTTGTTGCTGATGTCAAATTCCAAACATGACTCCCTATTTACATCTGCTAAATATCTTCGCGTTGACATAGTAACTTACTAGTATTGGCATAGGATACTGCATGGACTCCACTTCATTAGCATTTGTTATTTCCTTGACTCCTTCATTTGTTGGTTGTTTTGTAAATAGTGATTATGGAGTGTATTGTTGAAGCTTGTTTTGAGAGAAAGTAATAACTAGAAGATCCAAGAATAACTTGAAATGCTATGCTGCATTGTGATTGTTAATTCTTTGATTCTAATCCTGTTATTGACTTTTTGTTATATCCATGTACCTGTATTTTTTCCTTTGCCCCCTTATTTTTTTCTTAGTGACATTATTCATTTTTCCCCAATTAAGAGAAAGATAAAGTTTATTGAGGTGTCATAGTGGCTAAGTCTTTCAAAAGGCTGTGTGATTGTAAGAACTAAGTCATTGCAGAACCATATATGACGTTCAAGTTCAAATAAGTTCACTATGTAGTCAATAAGTTAGGTTGTTCTAGGGTACTGTCACACAAATGCATACATTAAGGGCACATTTCTTGGGTAGGATAGGATATGATTAGATTTAAATAATAGAGTATGATAGAATTGGATTGAAAGAGAGCTAAAAATAGTGTAATCCTGTGCTTGGAGATGTTTAGGATTTGAACAAGTAATGTTTAAATTACATTTTAAAAATAAAAAAATAAAAAAAAACCTGGTTTTGCGATGGTTGCAAAACCCAAAGTTCTTTTTTTTTTTTTTTTTTTTTTGAGAAAAAACAAATGGAAAGAAGGTGAAATGCGGGAGAAAAAGAAGCAAAAGCAGAAGAAGAAGAAGGAGAATAAGAAAGAGAAAGAGGAGGAGAAGGAGAAGGAAGAGCTGAAGATGAGCAGCCCAAAAAAAAATTAAATAACATAAATAAAAAGATAAAAATGGCTTGAATAACATAAACTCTACCAATTTGTTAGGTTTATCCATCTTATGAGAATGGGACAAAGTGGTGGCTTTATCTTATATATAATCCTATGCTATTTACCATCGAACAGTAGAGTGTTGGGGAGAGGGGGAAGAGATGGTGGTGGTGGTAAATTGGACAACTTGCAGGATAATCCTTGATTTCTGTCTCAGGCCATAACACAAAAAATTAAAATGTAATGGAAATAAACATAGCGCACAGATTTATAATAGTTCAGCCATGCCTACATCGACTACCTAATCTCCCTGTGTAGGATTTTCAAACTTCACTAATGAGTGCTCTTCATAGGTGACGATCAAACTGTCAACTTTCCCAACTTATGGGTAGAAGAAACTGTTACGCTTCTCTTTTGTAGGTGTGAGAACAACCAATGTGCTTTGAGCCAAAACAAGATTCCATTAGTGTCTTTCGATCACTCTACAATCTCCCAAAAGCCTAAATGTTTTGCTTGAAATTCTAATTCAATGGATAACATCTTTCATGGAAATGGTCCGAGCAAGACCATGAAGATTTTTGTCAAAAAGCATTTTCACAATAAAAGTAAATGGATTAAAACTTCTATTGCATGCTCTATAAGCCTATTTCTTCTGAGCAACTGGGTTGGTGTCATGTAACCAAGGAGGGTGACTGAAAGGTTCATCTAGTACATGAAGTTCTTGCAAAATGAAGGAGGATTGGGGATAGGCAACATGAAGATCAGGAACATGGCTTTGGTTGCAAAATGGCTGTGGCGATTCTCTAAAGAAAAAAATGCTCTCTGGAGGAGAGTCGTCGCAAGCATTCACGGGACTGATCACAATAATATGAAAGCGGAGGTCAACAAAAGAGTCTCAGGGAGATCCCCGTGGAAGAACATTGCATCAATCTACCCAAGATTCTTAAGATGCATTAAATGGAACGTAGGAAATGGCTCTGCCATTCGCGTTTGGGAGGATGTATGGAGGGGATAAATTCCCATGAAAGAGGCGTACCCGAGACTGTTTCGGCTGACGAGAGACCCTATGGTATCCCTCCAACAGATGAGAAGCAATGGCACAGGCAATGGATGGAACTTTAATCTCAGAAGACCTCTAAAAGAAGAAGAAATCGAAGACCTCACAGAACTGATACAGATTCTCGAAAATATTCAGTTCAGCGAAACAGAGGATACTTGGAAGTGGGAACAGGAAGACACAGGCACATTCTCAGTCAAATCCTGCTATGAAGCATTCGTGTCTCAATCGGAAACTGACAATGAGATAATTCCAGATGACAGATATGCGCATATATGGAACTCCTCCATCCCCATAAAAACCAAAATTCTCACGTGGCTAATTACTCTAGGCAAATTAAACTGCGCTACAGAACTGCAGTTAAAAATGCCTAATTATTGCATTTCACCCTCTTGGTGTTGTCTGTGCAGGAATTCTGAGGAGAACGTAGGTCACCTTTTTTGGCGCTGTGATGTCCTCAAATCGGTTTGGGAAGTTTGGAGAACCCTTCTGCCTGCTATTTCAGCCCCGTCAGAAGACCCCTTCTCTTACTCAATCCCGGATTCAGTCCCTCACAAGCTTACCAGATTTTGGAAGATGATCAGATATGCCGTTTGGTCGTCAATATGGGAAGCCAGGAATAATTCTATCTTTAGGAACTATAGAATAGATAGCAATAGCATATCTAACAAAGCTATGTACATGTTTGCATCTTGGGTGATAAATACTAAATGGGGGGGTGGATACTCTTTAGGAGTATGGATGAGGGCATGGCCCTCAATTTTGCAGAGCTATATGTAAGGTCTTTTGCCTTGTATGGACACCTCGTCCAGTTTCTTTTTTAATATCAATATATTCTCGTTTCCATTTAAAAAAAAAGTGCATGAAGTTCTTGCATCAGAACACACTTCTTGTAGTTTGTTGACTCAAGGGATGGTTTAATCTCAGATAAACTAGTGAGTGCCCTGATGCGACATGAGCGTCCTCAAGAATTGTTTGTAAGTTTTTTTTTAGATCTTTGAGCACCCTGCAGTTGTGGCCTAATGTTTAAGTTATTTGGCCATTGCTTGAGCATTGTACTTGTGTGAGCATTCTGCTCAACTGAGAAAAAAATATTAATTTCTTGGGTTCTTGGAAGGTCCATCCAATTAAATCAACTTGAAAATATCTCTGATCAAACTAAATAATTCAAATACACTAAAAATACTTGAATTTGATTTAAAAAATCAATTTGAGGGATCAAATTCATTTTGGATAACATTTCAAAGCCATTGAAAATCTTGAATAGACTTGCAAACTTCTGAAGAATTTTTTAATTGAATGAATAAAGTATGAATTGGAACTTGTTTAATGTTCCTAGGGTGCAATTATATACTTCTAAAGACTATCTAGCATTCGAAAAGATGAATAGTTTGATACCAATTGCTTTAAAGATTGTCCTTCTTGCTTTGACTTGAGCTCCACTTGATTAGATGAAGTCCCTTACTTTAAGCTTGGGAACTGCCATAAATGATAAGTTAATGTAGAATGTGGTTTGTAGTCATCAAAGTATCTAACTTTAGAGGTAATTACTATAATATAAACAAATAGTTTAAAAAAAAAATTTGTTCATCAGCACTAATAAGAATCCTAGCTTCAAAATACTAATTTTTCAAGTGCGATAGACATTACTAAAAACTTAACCACATTTTATGAATTAAGATTTTCAAATGTTTATTTTAACCGTTTAAGGTAACCAACAATTAGTAACGTTGAAATCCATGAGGGTATTGGCGAGGTGGTAGGGAGAAGGAGCCATGACGAACTCTCCCAACTTTCCTTTGAGTTTCTCCAAATTTCTTTATGCCTTGGATTTCCTGGAGTCTGGCCTTGTGGGTGGATTGACACCCCTGTGGATTAGTTGGATCATAAGGAAATGATAACATGGCCTCAAAAAAGAAAAAAAAAGGAAAAAGGAAAAAGAAAAAAAAAATCAACTGCAACAACAACTAATAACATTGAACAGAATGGAACAATATCATGTGTCTTTAGGTCTTGTAAGTTTCTGATTAGGGAAAACCCAAAATGTAACTACATTGACTATCGAAAAACCCAAATTGTAACTACATTGACTATCTAGAAATTCAAGTCATCAGATTACTGCTTAGATGATTGGATTGATTGTTTTTAGATTGGGTATTGTAAAAAAAGGATCCATTCTGAAAAAGCAAAAGATCAAGACCAAAGGGTCAACTTTTCTTTTTCCCTCTTGATAGCAAAATCTTTAAGGTCTTGAAAAATGGGAAGTAAATCAGAATGAAGGTCTAAAAGTTACGAGGATATGTTGGAAAACATGAGGAAAAAAGTGAGGATATGCTGGAAAAAATGAGGAAAAATAAAATTCAATGTGATGTTTATGTCTCACTACACCTCAGGGTGTCTTTTGGGTGACTTACACATCTGAAAATGACAGAAGTTTAGGTTATCACACAAAGTATTCCAGGTCCCATTCACAGGATTGGGTTATCTCATTGAGGAAAGTGTTGATTCCCTTGCTGGTGAATTTTCCGAGCTTCCTTTGTTGCAATATAACTTAAAATGGTATTGTGCAAGATATAGTTTAAGAAAATTAAATAAGAGTGCTTGCTTGCCTTGACTGTGCTTCCATTGTGATTTCAACATTTCTTGTTTATTTATTTATTTTATTCAGGAGTCATTTACAAATAAAGAATGCACACTAAAAATTTTTTTATTTTTAGTGCATTTCTCATTCCCTTTATCTTTGTCTCTACACTAATGATGATATCCATTTTTTATCTTTCAGGTACACTTGGGGCCTAGGTAATATGGGACAGCTTGGACATTGCTCTCTCCAGTATGGGGATAAAGAGCTGATACCTAGAAGAGTAGTCTCCCTTGATGGGATAGCTGTGAAGGAAGTTGCATGTGGGGGGGTGCATACCTGTGCATTAACAGTTAAAGGAGCTCTTTATGCTTGGGGTTGTGGGCAAGCTGGGCAATTAGGACTTGGCCCCCAGAGTGGGTTCTTTTCATGTGTTCCTAATGGATCTGAGACACTGCTCCGAAATATTCCTGTTTTGGTTGTCCCTACTGGAGTGCATCTTGTTGCATGTGGACATTCACACACACTCATTTCGACAGTAGATGGCAGAATTCATGGCTGGGGTTATAATAGTTATGGCCAAGCAGCCAACAAGAAATCAACATATGCTTGGTACCCATCAGCAGTTGATTGGTAGGTTGTTTTCCACTGTTAGTGCTTATGCATTCAATAGCAGCTCTTCGAACGTGGACTGCTTACTTTGATGGTAATTTGTTCATAAAGGTGTGTTGGAGAAGTACGTAAACTGGCAGCTGGTGGTGGCCATTCTGCTGTACTGACTGATTCATGCTCCTTGAAAGAACTATGTGAATTCAAGCTTGCTGACTGTGTTACTCTGTCAAATGCTTCTCATATTGAGGATGTAGCTTCTAGAACAGGATCTGATGCTCTGGCACGTCTTTGTGAAAGGCTAAGGTATTGTATCTGTAATATATCACTAGTTAAAGGCAATTACAATCTTACTATGCTTGGTTGTTGCGGCAATCATCTAATTGATTCTGGTTATGCTAACTGTATTCATCTTTTTTTAAGATGGTATATTGATGTGGAATTTCAGAGCTTTGTGCTGTCATTTTTGTTTCCTAAATTTGATCTGTCAATTTCCTCTTGATTTTTGATGACTCAAATAGCATAATAGCATCTAAATTTTGCTAGTTGATCTTAAACTCACGTATTTCCTGTATGCTTGTGCGATGTATCTTATATGACTGTAACATGTATATTAGGACTAGTCTGGGGAGCTAGCAAGGATATGATGCTTGCACGCTCGCTTCCATTTCCTTTTAATGGGTTTGCTTTCTTACTTCTACTTAGTGGAATATCTGGTTTTGAATTTTCAGGGAGCATTTTCTTGATGGGGATGACTGCAGCTGTGAAGAAGAAAATGACCATGAAATGGCTTGACAATGCAACAGTAATTTCATCTGCATACACTTAAAGGTATTTCTGAAACTACATTTATATGTTTTTGGTATGAAGTCATATTGCTGATCATACTCAGAAGTAATAGCACAGTCTCTTTACCTTATTTAGCTACGAAAATGAAAACAAAAGAAAGAAAAGGCCCTTAAAGCTCAAATTAATCCCAAAGGCTATTTTGTGAGGCTAAAGGAACCATTGACAAAAATCTGTGATATGTAAACCAATTGCTATATACTAGAGCAAGGAATTCAATTTGTCAAAATTGTCCGACTTCAAGCGTGGTCTTAATGTAACTGCAACTTGCTACTGCCTGCAGGATCTGATTCAGATGGTGAACTATTTGTCACCTAGGAAATGTGGTGTACCATGATATTTAGACTTGCTGGAAGTTCCTTCACGAATCTATCACCTTGAAATTTATTGGACTTGAGGTCAGGCTTTACTTGAGCTGACAGAAAAAGAAGTGTATAAATGTATTCTATGAAGAACTGTGATAAACTGTATCGTATTATTTTCTTTACCCCATTTGTCCATTGGTTGATTTAAACTTGCATTCTTACTCAAAAAACATCAGTTATGTCGTCCATTGAGAAACATTGGAAATGACATCATCTGTTCAGTCTTCACTGTCGTTGAGTTTGTCTTCTCTCTATCATTCCTTTTTTTTTTTTTTTTTTTTTGTTCTTTTTTGAAATAAAATGCTAGAGCTAAAACTTTCTTTCCGCCTTTGTTGTGAAAGCAGCTCGTGAACAGCTTATGTTTTTCACATAAAAAACTGTATTGTTGTGTCTATAAATTGGATTTGGAATGTTTTAGTGACATTCAGTGCTATGTAATTTCGACATTGTCTATTAGAAGGCCAAACATATTTCTAGCTAACGAGTTTAACATTTTTTTTTTATAAGGGAAAATGATATTTTAACCATTAAAAAAAAAAAAAACTCATTTGTACGAGCAACTAGATTTTCATGTAAAATATTCATGCCATAACGTCAAAGGTGGTGGATGTGTTTTTTGTAATTAGAATACTATCTTTAAAAAATTTATCATGAAAAGAATACTTAATAATCTTGATGAATATTTCACTTGATTAGATTGGTTTTTGCTAATTTAACCAATGTGTTGTGGCGAACACAAGTTTTGTAGAATGATAGTAAGAGTAATTGATCTATTCTATCAACTTTTTTACTATCATCCTTAAAAAAAAAAAAAAAAAAAAAAAAAAATTAAATTCTTGCCTTTGTACAGTTGATAGAGAACAATTAATCTCTAAATCTGAAATTACTGAGAAAATGCTATTTTGAAAAATATATTTGTATGATGTATTCAAATTATCATTTTTATCCATCAAACCTTTCATCCCACTAATTGTGCGATTTAAAGGTGTTTTTAGATAGCTTTAGCAAGTGTGTAAAAACGTTTGAGCTATCAAATCATTCTGATTTCACCTCACTTTTTGAAGCATAACAATGGACGATTTAAGTTCTAATGAAGTTTAATAATATTCCAAAAGTTTTTTATTTTTATTTCATTTTTTGGGCGCTAATTTACTGGGCCACGCGGGCTTCTTATTTACAAAATTTATGTACTTATTCAAGTTTTAGAAAGAAAGAGAGGGAGAGAGAAAGGGCAGTAGCAGTAGCATGACGCTGAAAATAGAGCCAACAATAGTATACATTCATAGGCAAGCAATAGCAGTCATTTCCAAAAGTTGATTAACAGATTATCCCTCCAACAGCTACTATTAACGATGGCACCACCCAACTCACCATCTCAAGTCACGCGGGAAGAGAGTGAACCAACAAAAGCAGTCTCTCCTTTGTTTTTTCTTTCTTTCTTTTTTTTTTCCTTCTCTTTTTTCTATTTTCTTAGGCAGTCCAATAATAATGATAATGATATATAGATATATCTACAATGCTAATTAACTGTTTCGCCTATCTCTATGGGGGTAAATGCTGACTAGTCAGAGAATAATTATCTTCTCTTTCTCTTCACTTCTCTTCAGTTGTTTTATTTCTAGCTAGCCTTTGATATGGCGAAGCATCCAAGGTGGCATCAGCGTGTTGGGTCGGGTCGGAGGTTGTTCTTGTTGAGCTTCTTCTTCTTCTTCATCTCTAGTATCTCTCCCCTGATAAGGACCTCTGCATCACGCCCACGAACACACACACACACATTTCAGTTCTCTGATGATTAGTTCATCATGAAAGACTCCCATTAATTTCTACAACTTTGGTATATAGACCACACAATAAATTCTTTAAAAAAAAAACCCAAAAATATTATATTTAATTGAAGAAGAATATTGGGTAAGACTGAGTGAGAGAGGTACCCTATGTTAAGGGAAGGGAGGGTCTGGGACAGCAGTAAGGATGGTGAGTTTTGAACTTGGTTGGGCTGATGCCATTGTAGCTCCTGTTGCTGGTGTTGGGCTATTGACTTCTCCTTCTCTTTAAGCTATATTTGCAATTTACATTATCAATTGATTAGTAAAAATAAATCTATTTGAATAGGAGTTGAAATAACTGTAATATCTCACCTTTTTCCCAAGCTGGCTGTTTTGTTCCATCAGCGCCTTCTCCTGCCACACATTACCCATAGAACCAAGTCTGAGAAACTGCTTTAATTTGACATCAAACATTCTTTTCCTTTAGTTTTTTCTTTCTTTCTTTATATATATAAATATTAAATGCATTGGATATGTATCATGGATGGCCTTTCCATGTATACCAACCATACTTTCCAATCAATATCTAAATTCGGTGTTGAAGTTCCTCTCCACGACTAGCTACTCTGAAACTCTGGGAAAGCCCTCCATTAAGGGGTATTTGTTCACACAAGTACAATTCATCACCTAGATCCACAAGTTGAGCATACTGTTCATGACATCTCTCACCATTGTTCCTCAAATCTATTAATATACTATCCGCCCACATTCTAGACATAAAGCAGTCTCATTTCACTAGGCCAAGCTTGTTCTTCAAATCATTTGCATGATATGGCAAAACATAATCAATTATTTCCCTCTTCAAATAAGAAGTAAAAGAATAATTACTTAAACTCTGATGTTTGGTATGTTTGGTTTGTATCTATATATATATATATTTCCTTTTGTTGAGTTATTCAATAAGTTTCTAATTACTTTAAACTTGAGATAGTTAATAAGGTGTTTTACCTTATGCTTACTTTCAGATTGTTTGGACTGTCAATGTATGGTTTGGTATGTAAAAAGTGTTTCGATAAATTATCAGAAGTCATTCCTTGTTTTTCATAAAAGGATTTCTTATGTCATACTTGACGCTTCTGTTTTTCATGCCGTTCATAAATGCTATGCCAGACTCTTCCGTTAGACAATTAAAGCAGTTTTTCATGATGAGCAAAAGAAAGGTCCTCATCTAATAATTCTATTGTGTGCAGCATAAAATAAAGACTATTGCACATAACTAAAAAGCCTAGCCAATCTAACAAGCTATATCTAATTATTTACCCTATTATTTTACCAACAAGAAGACCAATTAACAGGGCTAGTATTTGTAGTCAAAATGCAGATTTTAACTAGCCAACTTCATTCACCATCATTCCCTACAAAAAGAAGAGTCAAGAAGAGGCAAAGCTTGATTTGATTCAAGAAGTAAAAAGGCCAAGTTTGGAGACTTAAGGTTTTGTTGTTCTGTGACTTTCTTTGCGTTGTTTATTTATTGATGTATTGATATCTTGCTTTCTTATGTTATATATTTACCACGTAAGGTGTTAAAATCTCAGTAACTAGTTCAAAAATGTTTTTAATCACAAACATACCAAATGAAAGATATGAACCTAAAGTTGACTGACTCAAGAAACAGAGGAATAGAAGAACTTTTCAATCTCAAAAGGATACTCTAGGTAAGTTTGTGTAAAGTAATAGGTAACAAAAGATGTTTAAAGAGGTTCTAGGTTCTGTATGTTTCAAGGCATGTTTGACTATTTAAAGTTTCATTTTTTGTTTTTTATTTTGTCATGTGGATAGTGTTATTTTGGTAACAGAAATTTAGACAATTAAAACATACAAGTGTTTCATGTTTGCAACACATTTTATGGATATGATACAAAGAGAGAATGTCAATTATATTGACTTGTCAAGAGGCAATGCTGATATTAGACATCATCCTAAGTGTAAGTTCAGAATTTTTTTTCCTGTTAAACAAATGTTGAGGTATGGAGCCCCTACTTTTTTACGTTTTTATACTAGTTATGGATACATTTTTAAGAAGGTATTCGATGATGTATGTTATTTTATTGATGATGTAATATTGATTGATGAAACTGCATTTAGAATAAATGCTAGGCTAGACATTTGGAAAAGGGTGGTTTAGAGGACTAATATGACTAAGTCTAAATACATTGAATATAATTATAATGGAAGTAGAAACAAAAGATACCAAGGTTGGAGACTTTTAGATATTTGGGATCCATTATATTTAAATAAGGTAATTAGAAAAAATAAGGTAATTCTAATGGAAGAACACCTCTAAAGTTTTATATGATAGGAACATCTCACTAAAATTAAAAATGATAAAAATATTTTATAGAGTTACTATAATGGTAGCAATGCTACATCATAAAGGGCATAGCTTTTAAAAGACAATAAAAAACATGTATATTTGGTAATGTAGGAGTAGCATTAGTTGGAGAAAAAATGAGAGAGAATCAACGAAGGGTTGTTTTAGAATCGAGAACTTAAACCTTTTATTCACCAATTACAAAGAGTGACAATTAACACCAGAGATAGAGAAAGACCTAAAATAACTTGGAGGAAATATCTAACTTCTTATTATTCGAATGTCAAATTATTCCTTGATGCAAAAGAATGAAAGACGATTCATCTATTCGTTGGGAAAATGCTTCATTGAGTAGATTGAAGTTTTTAAAGAATATATATTCAGATAATATTGACCAAAAGTCCAATAAGATTTGACATGATTTTATAATATGTTAAGCGTACCCAAGTGCAAGTGATGAATATAAGAACACCTTATGTTCAAAAACTTTTTCATTTCCAAATTATAGAATACAAGGTTCAGGTAAAAGTGGCAATAAGGTGTAACAATATTCACCTATTTATTCTCTTTTTTTTCTTAATTTTTACCTAATAATTGTTTTCATTTTAAATTCACATAGTTACATTTTAATATCTAAAGTGTTTGAACATATATCTCTTATCCATTATTGTATTATGAAGTGTTTAATACAAGTTCGATAAACTACATTAATAGGTTTGGGTTAATTGTAGTTCGCATTGTTAAATGACAACTTCATGCAAACTCTAAAGTGATCAAACCTAGTATCAAAAGTCTTGTAGGAATGTAGGCAAGGCACCAACAAGATTTTTATACATGAGAACATCTTGGGTAATTGGTGCAAAAAGCCTTAAAACTAGTGATGTTATAACGATAGTAGGTATTCAGCCGGACACCATCATTTGTTCTATATCCAAATCCATATAAAAAGTTATCTTCTTTGTCATATAGAATGCTCAATAATATGGATATGAAATTGTTGCACCATTATAAGCTAGCCTAACTATAAACCTTGGAGTATCAAATCAAATCAATCTTGGAAGTAAGAAAAACAAATAACTTGAAATCGAAATTTAGAATTTTATGATGATTTATTCAAAAGCTGTAACTACTAATGCTTTTGGAGAAAGAACCCTTACTAGTACTTGGAAAGAACCATAAATAGACTAAGAAATGCTAAACTTACACTATAGCAAGTATGATAGTTTGGTATTCATGAATTTAAGCCATCCAAGGTTTTGAATGGATTTTATACCTCCATGTGTAGTTACCTTTGGTTACAAATAGCATATTTGGTATTAAATTGACTCCATTTCTTTTCTTCTTTTTTTTTTTAATGAAGATTTAACTCCCAATTCTTTATTTAACATTTATATTTATAACAATAGTTAATAGTCTTTTGTTACCTTAAATTGTAATTCTTTCACTAAAATGCCTTGGGTTTTGTACTTTTCATGTTTTATTCCTTGAGCCTCAGGAAAGTTTGAGATCTTACCTTTTTTTGAAGTTCAGAAATGGACTCATACATGAGTTGATTCTGCGAAAAAATGGGAAAAAAAAGAAAAGAAAGAAAATTCTTGTCAAACTCAAATGCAAGAATAATAATCTAACTGGAAAGAGATGCCCAAGATAGGACATTTTAGGTTTGGGAAACAAAAATTAACCTTTCTCGACCTAATTTGCTTCAGAGCATTATCTAGTTGTTGCTCTAGATTTTGGAGCTCCTTAAGACTTAAGGAATCAAGATCTTCTCCCATGAAACGCCTACATGGAGCCAGATAAAAGAAAAATAAAACTTTCATCATTTTCCAACTGACAGCAACTATTATAAAATGACTTCCAATAAATTGGTACCTTTGATTTTTATGCAAAACTTCAATTCTGCTCTTAAGTTTTGTATATTCCAAAGACCAATTGCCCTACACAGTAGTTTCTTGTAAAATGTTAGAGCAATCCATAATCTATGCCACTGTATCCAGTAATTTGCATTGAAAATTGAATGAAGTTACATCAACTACATAGTCAAGAGCATGCTAGTTGTCTAGTTGATTTTTCCTTTTCCAAAAACATTGGGTTGTGCAAATTTGCAATGTTAATGTCTTAGAAATAAAGTAATATACTCAATTTTATGCACAAGTGTGTAAAATTATGTAAGTATAACATACTTGTGATTCTGGGTCTGTTGCAATTAACTCTCTGTCTGCATAAGAATACCTCTCATATCTCTCTAGGATTTGATCCATCCTGTTGAGAAAACCAACTCAAAATAATGTATACTTAGTTTTTACAATAGAAATAGATAACACCTAATAGTGAAAACTAATATCCAAAAGAGTTTTTCAAAATAATAATAATACAAGACCATTGAAGGTCTCTTGCAAAAACCGTCTGCACCACAAGTTTTGACTATCAAATAGATTGCACAAAGAATTTCGATATAACATGCCTAACACGACATTGCAATAACATAAGGAGCTTACAATATCAATTGTGTTGGTAATCATTACCACACAAGCTTTAACTGCCAAATAGAAGCTATACAATGTAGAACAACAATCATCATCACTTCCCTTTATGTATTCCGTTAAAAAAAGGCGAGAACTCAATACCTTTTACAAAATTACATCTTTGATATGATGTTGGAAACCATGGAATCTGAAAACACAACTACAGATTAGAGGCCTAACAGTATATATAAAAGCAATGTTTGAGGGACACAACTTAAGAACTAAAGATAAGAACCATTAATACTTCTAGTTGATCTAGAAAAGGTAGGTAATTAGTTTTTCTATTACCAGCTATCTGTTTTTGAAAATTTTCCTATGACCTTGTGCATGCACATTGTTATTGAGATATGAAATTAAAGGCTCTTGTGTGGTTTTATTTGAGGAAATGAGTGTCAATAGTGGGAGATCTTTGAATCAGAGTGTTATTGTGATTTAGACGTTTACCTTGGTACAAACAATACGTTACTATGTTAGTAATGTATACTAGATACAATTCATATATTGCATTTTAGTCCATGATGTATTTATTTATATTTATTTAGTTCATGCAATTATATTAAATTTTTTTTTTTAAGATGATGGTATCAGTCTTTTATGATCTAACTAATTCCGGAAGACTCCTACCCACACCCACAAGGGCAAATATTAGGGGACTAAAGGTGTAAGACAGCCTGCCCTCCTTAAAGAATTTGAAGTAGCTCAAATAGAAGGTTAGGAGTTAAACCATGAGCTCCTTGGTCATCACCATTCTTCCAATCACCCTGCCAATGCACTAGTAAGTATATCCAGTGAGTTCATATATGTGTGTTGATTCACGTGCATGTAATAGTATTTATTTTAATTCATATATGGTTTGGTTTATAAGAACATACATGTGTTTATGTAGCTAAAATGTTATTAAATGGGGGCACTATATAAACCGATATACTCATGCATTTTGAAACCAAGTTGAAGGATCAACACTTACTAATTTCATATTTTCTTTTATTGCTTCCAAACTTTGTGAACTCCCAAGAAACTAATTTAAGATTATTTGCGCATTAATTGATTTAATTGTGCTCTTGTACCTTGAAGGATTACATCGGTATAGTCTACAGAACAACATTTCTCTTAGGCCCCTCTAATATTTGAGTTAGTATGATTTCCATAAAATTTTAGACGATTACCCACAATACATGCCAATTCACTAGGATATGTTTAAGTTGGTGCACTAATGCAACTAGAGAAGACAATCTAAATGTAAATATATGGATCCCAAATTTAATTTTGAAAATACATAGGAGCCTTAATTCTAAATGTGAAGCCGGTGAATGATCACCAAATCTCAACTATCTCATGATAATATAATCTATTTGATTTTGGTTCAAGAGATTATAAATACACAGACTAAAATACTTCCATATAAGAGATTAAAACAAATCAATAGATGGGATTTAGGTTCCAATCCCCCTACTTGGTATTGCGATTTTATAAATTAAAATGTACACCTGAGTTTGGAGATTAAAGTCCCATCAAGCACGCATTAAAATTACTTATTTATACCCCTTCATATAAGTTGCTACTTAAGGGGTATAAATGATCGCTATACAGGCTTGCAGGAGCCCCTATGAGGCCCAGATCCTTGCTTATGGGGGCTTAGATAATTGTTTTGGACAGCTACCCTAGCCCATTAATGGATCACTAATACAATCATCAATTAGGTTTTGGGAGAGGGTGTGTCTCCTAGTTCTAGTTCACTACCCAAGTAGGAATGAAGTGCCCTAAAAGGAATCTTAACTAGAGTTGGAATTGTTTATGATGGTTGCACTAGAGCAATCAAACACTCAAAATGAGGAAAGAAAGCTATTGAAGGCACATTGGAATTCGCCATCTCAACCAAATTGGAATCTCTTTTGACAACAACTGGTTTAGCCTATATTCAAAAGCCTTTTGGTCCTTTATAGATGACCATCTTCAAACGTTTTTTAGATATTTTCTTTTGGTTTCACTTTAAAGTTTCTTTACCCTACTCCTAAGAAAATAGGGGTAGGGCTAGTTGTCCTAAGCAATTAGTCCTACTCATAAAGGCCCTTATATTTATATGTAAATAGACCTTGATGTAACTCTCTACATGAGGAGTACTTAACCAGTGAGAACTCAAGGTAGAGATTAGGCCCTATATACGAGAAAAAAATCTATGAAGATATCCTATCCAAATGGTAGGATAGCTCCATAGAACAAGCAAGCCAAATTAGGATATTAATTCTTATTGGATATAATGCCCCTTATCGCATTTCTTTCTACCATCAAGAATGGTGGGACATTTATTGCCCATACAAATCTTGTGTAAAAAGCCCCCTAAAGGAGGGTTCCCCACTTTAGCTTTGCCTCCCCCTCGATTGCCACCCTAAGGAATCTACAGTTTTTAGTGCATCTACTTCTATCTAGCAAAAGCACCTATAGGACTTTCTATTGTCGTAAATGATAGTCAAATACATAGGCAAATGAGCCTCAAAGAAACCCTTATGCCTTTGGAACCTACCTTAAACATTCTAGGCCTGCCAGCCAACTCTTATCCTAGCATGGAAGTTCTACATAAAGGAGCAATTACAAAGAACTTTGTTATCTACAGAAGAGGAATAAGGAAAAGGATGATAGAAATACGTAAGTATTAAGATGGTTTCAACTTCTCTAAGTACAAGAAAGCGATCATTAGTGGTTGAAACTGGGCATGGCAGCTACTAGGGTTGCTTAGGATTTTATGAGCTTAATTTGCCTTTGAACATCCAACATTTAAGATTGCAAATCTTAGATCCAATCGTGTTTGGTAATTTAACATTATCTCATGGGATTCCTATCTTTAAGTGGTGTCATCTCCATGGATAAAATGGATATCCTTGTTTCTTATTTGATTTTTGGTAAGATCTCCTTAGATAACCTCCTAAGATCTTGTGAGATTTTGAGCATATAATAGGAGATTCTCTTTATTCTCACATGTTGGAAAGATTCTAGACAATCTAGGTTGTTTTTTCTCACTATTATGAATGATGGAGATTTTAAGATAACTGAGATTAAAATATTGATCCAAGGATGGTTGCTTCATCATACCCTTATACCAGTGAGGACCCGATTGTAATTTTTCGATAAGGGTATTTTAGTATTCTTTATAGCACTTAATAATTTAATCATCAATTAATGATTTTTGATTATGTTGTATTTATTTTTATCTATTTTTTTCACCTTTCCTTTGCATCTAATTTATCCTACTTATAATGTTACAACTTATTATTTCATTTATATTGATTTTTGTACTAATTCTAGTGCGTCCTTTATTCAAAATTTTGATCACTATTATTATATTTTATTGCTAATGTATTTTTTCTACTTATTTTTATCCCGTACATTATTATCATTCATTTATTTTTATTTATTGTTGCTGTTATTACTATTATTAATATTATTATTTTGTTTATTTGTCATTTTTTGTATAATTTTTTAGGATTTTAAGTTCGGGATGACAGTGACACGATACGATAATCTGATACGAACAAGATATAGAGTTAATGGGTTTGAGTTTAGCATAAACAAGTTTGAGTCAAAATGAATAACATGACCAAATACGGGTCATAAACATGTTAACTTGATAAACTTGAGAATGATACGTTTAATACAATTATGTATAAATTAAGAGATAAATTATAAATAAGTTAATTTAAATTAATGAATTTATTAACTTGTTGATAGTGTAATTTTTATTATTTTTCAAATATAATTTTTTTTAAAAAATTTAATTTATTTTTAATATGTTTTATATTTTTGTTAATTTTTTAAATAAAAAATTTACTTTAAAAGTTGATTGTAAAAAATTAAATAAGTCACATACAAGTACACGATTATGAACACAGTTATGACATGACCCATTGATGACACGATCTGTTTATGACATAATTCACTTACGATACGGCCCGTTTATAACATGATAATATAAATTGTCACCCTTAGTTACAGTCTTAGAATTCACTAAGGTGGACTCAAGAAGCCTTTTGAAGCCTCCTTTTCCCCTTGTGTGGAGCCATCATCGTTATCTTCATGTTAAAGGCTAGACTATAACTTCCCTCAACCATAATCTCTTAAGAGGCATATGTGACAGAGAATCTAAAATTACTACCCTTACCAATTACCATAGACATCTAGGTTACACTCTCAAGATCAGTTATACTCTGAAGTGATGGATTTAAAACCAAATTAATTAGGGGAAAATTTTTCTTGCTCCAAATTTCTAAAAGGATCTTTCAAGTGCAAAATTGTCTTACTTTCCAAAGCAATATTCTTTCTTGACAGTAGGTGGAAAAAAATACACAACTAAGTCAATGATAGGTGCATCATTTGATTAAAGAACAATCTCACTATCCATGTGCTCGATCCAATTCTTCCCATAGATCGATAAGGGAATTTGCAACTGTTCAATGTAGACTAAGTAACAGGAGTATTTGTGGTAGTCAATCCATATCCATCAGCTAATCTGTGGAACTAATAAGTATTACAATCCAGAGTGCATTGAATGAGAATAAGGAAGACAAGGGATTTGTAGTTATAAATATGATTTGATTTCCCTAAGTACAACAAGGAGGGCATTAAAGGTACCTTCAGATTGCACTTAGATTGTTGAGGTCATGGTTTATAAGTTAGAGTCCTTTTAGAAAGCAAATTCAGTGCTTACACTCTCTTAAGCTATAAAAGTGAGCTTTCAATCACATAAATGAGAGTGAGTTCAGTCAGAGTCTCAGTTACATAACTATTATACCACTATCGCTCCACGAGTAGATTAGTTGAGTGACAAGACTTAGACTCTCTTGAACATTAATAACTCAACTAACCATTTTTTTTTCTTTGTATTTTTCCCTAACTAGATGAGTCTAACTTTATTAATTTGCCCCTCCGATCCGCATTGCTTCGTACAAGTGATTCAGCTACAATTTGTAGCGAATATTGCACGATAGAGAAGCACAATCTTGAGATTTATAGGATTGTACGAAGTGCCAATCCTAACAATCAAGATTCATAAAAAAGATTTAGGATGTCAAACACTAAAATATATAAGACCCATGGAAGCAATGAACAATGAACAATAGTGGCTTACAAATAAACTCTATGTCGGAAAAAAAAATTTAAGGTCCCACGGAAATCAAGACATAAAAACAAATTATAAAAAGAGAATGGAAGACAAGAAGAAAAGACCCCAAGAGAATGAAATTAAATACTGTATATATGTACTTATTATTTAATCACCATCCCATCTCCAACATCTTTAATAATATAATACTGCAGCTCACTTTTCCGAAGCTCCCTTTCCACTTTTAAAGTTTCTAAGCAAGACCCTTTTTTTTTTTGACAAGAAACTATAAAATATATTAATAATAATAGGAAAGGTTACAACGATACCCAGATGAGATATCTGGGAATTAATATCAAAACACCAGATTTACAAAGTTTGAAAGATATTCTCCCGGTTGCGTATAAGCAAGATCATTTTTTTTCTTTTCTTTTTTTGTTCTTTCTTTTTCTTTTTCTTCGAAGACTTGGTGGTATCCAAGGCCTTTTTTTGTTCTCCCGACTAATCCACCAGGGGGCACCCTGCACCCGCCTCAAGGCCGGGACCCGAGAGACAATGAAGCGAGTGGCAGTAGCGAGAATCGAACTCGTGACACTTTGGGAGCACGAGCCCGTCATGCGCCATCACAGCATCTCCCCAGGGGCTAAGCAAGACCATTTTTAATTGCTGACAAATGTTCTTTTTGACAAGTGGCTCTAAAGGAATGCATTTTCAAAACTTTGAAGTGATTATTAATATTGGAATAAGCAACCGCATCCGTATTGTACTGAACACATAAGCTAAATTCCTTCAGTACAGAAGAAGATATTACTGACATGAGAGGGTAATGCTATTGTTTTTGGTTGAAGGCTGAATATGGCAAGCGGAATAACGGAGGATAATTGAAGGGTATTGAATCGAAGTAGAGGCAATTTAGGAGGAAACTAATGAGATGTTCAAAATGTAAGGCGTAATATAATGGTTTTTGCCATTAATATTCTCTTACATAACGTTTTCCAGTATTATTTTAATGATTTAGGAAATGAAAGTTAATTGATTAACAACAAAAATAAATTTAAAGCCATTAATTTCAACAAAACAAAGATTGACTTTCATTTTACACCTTTTAAATTTCTCTTTTTCCAATTAAAAAAATGACGACTGTTATAGTTACTATAACGTTCATTACAGTTACTATGTCAATGATCATGTCAAATAATTGTTATAATTGCATTTTTTAATAAAAAAAATTGATAGTAGTAGTTATGGCTATTGTAATCGCAAGAGTCATTAGAACCATTATGCTTTCTAGTAATTATGCCAAATAATTGTTACAGTTGAATATTTCATGTATCTTTGTTAACATTAACAATAACTGGATATAAGGGTACACAACTCAAGACATACATCACTAATTCATCTAATGGTTATAAGTCTTACAACTGTGTAGAAATAATATTTTTTGCACCTCCAAAGAGCTTTAATTATATTAAAAAATTTAAAAAAAAAAAAGAAGGGAGGGGGACAACTAATAGAGATCCTTTCATATAGTTTAATAACGCTTGCCTTAACATGAACTACGAGATTAAGGAATGGCAAAAGGAAGTAAAGTGGCAAGACAAATGGTTTTGTTGTAGGCAAGAATGGATCGGTGTAGAAGGAATCCCCATTGAGAGCAAGACGTTGTTCATGCTAGATTTGATTGCCCAAAAGTGTGGTGGTTTAATTCAATTGGAAAGCAACTTAAGAGAAGGAGTCTCGTACGAGACAATTTATATGAAAGTATAGGGTTGGATTTGTGGATTCTTGCAGGAAAGATGGAAATTTAGACTGAAGACGGACGTGTTCGATCAGGCTATTTAGGGCGATGAAGGAGAGGAAAGTATGAAGAGTTAATCGCAAACAAGGGTAAGATCACGACGAACGTCGATGAGAGTGGAAGTAGTACAGGGAGCTCAGTTTCCAAAAATGGAAAGGATCAAAGCCAATGTTTTTCACTAGAGGATGGAGATGATCAAAGACAGAAGCTGCACCAGTCAGGAGCGACAATGTGCAGTAGGTTAGTCGAAGAGAAAGGGAATTGGATGAGTTAGAAAGGATCACAGTGGTGCGGCACGCTAGAATCGACTCGTACGGAGAGGATGGGTGAGACGAGGAGATCTATGGGACAAGAAAAGGAAGTTGGTGTAGTAGAGAAGCAGGGGAGCCAGAAGAGACAAACAACAAGTGACCTTACCGCAGTCGGTAAGGTTACAGGGAACAATAATGAAGCGTAGGTTTCTGGTGATGATGAAAATGGAAAGGAAGAGAAGGACACAAATCACTATGCTGTAGTCGACGAGAAAAACAAGGAACAATGGTTGATGAAAGGTGATGTACGCAAAATCACAGGGAAGATCGATGAAAGGGGAGATGGGATAACGGGGGTAGGGAAAGGAATGCATTTGGACCGAAGTTTTCAAACCCATAGCAATAAGACTGTTCAAACAACTATGAGTCGTTATTTTAAAGCCTAGGCATCACATTTCTAGGAGAATGGATTAAGGGTGGAAAAGCTAGGCCGAGA
>JAJIYU010003365.1:0-27094 GCA_030144865.1 Tinospora cordifolia
ATCATACTATTAGTTAATTTTACTATTTACAATACTATTGATCAATATTACTATTTATGACATTTTTCAAATATGTCAAAAAAATAAATTTATGACACTTTCTTGTCATTCTTGACTTTCCTGATAATGGTCAACGTTTGTTGACTAAAGTTGTTTGACACTTAATTATAGTCATAAAAATTTTTTTTTTGTATTACAACACTTAAAATTTCAGGTATTACAACCTACCCTCCTTAAAATAAATTTCATCCTCAAAATTTGTACTTATCTACGTCAATGTTGTTTAAAAAATAGTTGTAGAGTCAGTTCCAGAACGAATTTCAACTTCGAACTTTTCATCTCTAGTTGGTGGTAGTCTATAGTGGATTATTTTTATAGAATAGGAGTATGAACATGGCATCCTAGTGTCAACAGAAATAGTGTCATCGATAAAACAGTAGTACCAATAGTAGTGCTATCAATTTCGTCAATAAAACAGTACCTTTGACCATGACACCGATAACTATGCTGTTAAAATAGTGTCTTTGTCTATAACGCCGACAATTATGCCGATAAAACAGTGCCTCTGACAGTGACGCCTAATAATTCTACCAATAAAACAGTGTCGTTGACCGTAACGACGACAATTATGCCGTTAAAACAGTGTTTTCTTTCTGTAACACCGACAATTACGACGATAAAACAATACCACTAATAGTGATGCCTAATAATTATGCCGATAAAATAGTAGTAGTGTCGTTATAATAGTATTGTTCCTTCTCCTATAAACTTCTGGCCCATTCGCACCTTTTACCATTTTTATCATCCCTTTTCTTTCGTTATGAGAAGATGTTCTTCTTTTTTTTTATCTCAATTATGGTCTTCTCGCTATCCGAGTCTGGTAATTCTTCCATTTCTCCGGTGCATTCTACCACCATGCTGGTGTCAAAACTGCCCCAATTCAAAATGTTGGCTCGTAAATTTATTCGTCCACCACCGGTGAAAATCGATTCAAATTCTTCAGATGATGATCTTCCACTTGCGAGTTTTCTCGCTCGAAAGTCTCGGGTGTCTCAATTCCAGTCGGAATCGCTTCCTAAAGTAAGAATCATTTATCCTCTCAATCTATTCTTTCTGATTCATCGCCTATTTCTTCAGCAGAACTGAAGGTTCCAGTCACTGACCCGATGTGTTCATAAGCTCCTTCACCTCCTTCAATAATATCAAGCTCAGAGAAACCTAGAGAAATTTCTGATATCTATGAAATTCAAGAAACTGGTGGGTGTTCTCAAGTGAACCTTTCTCCAATCCAATCTACAATGACTACATCTCAACCTAGTAGCTCTAGTGATCACAAGGTCTTCATAGAGTCCAGTAGAAGGACACCAGGAAGGTTTGTTGGTGTAAGGAGGCGGCCTAAGGGAAAATATGCTGCAGAGCTTTGTATAATAAATGGAAAACGTTGGCTTGAAACTTTTGATACTGACCTTGAAGCTGTTCTTGCTTATGACAAAGCTACTCTCTCCCTGAGGGGCTCCCTGGCTAGAACCAATTTATTTTACTGTCAAAACTCTACTTGTCTCTGTCTTTTTTCATCTCCTAGTAATGATGTCTATAGCAACACTTCAAATACTACTACTACTAATGTTAGTAGTACTAGTACTTTGTTGTCACCCATTCCATCTATTTTTTTATACACGTGGTGATGTTTCATCAAATGGATCTCCTGCCGATGCCAACAAAGACATCAATAACTCTTTTTGCTCAAATGATTCAAGATCTGAGCACTTGGAGAGCATGATTCTTGAGAGTTGCTTAAGGTCATCTTCCAACTCAAACTCAAATCCCATTGATTGTGATCCTTCTACTACCACCGTGCCCGGTCACCCTGACAACATTCTTATATCTAATTTTCATGCTTCAAATAATATTGGGTCTTTATTAGAATCAGATTTGATGTTGAATAATGCAGGGTTTTCATCCGAGTTTATGGGAGAGCTGGATCATGGGATGTTATGGGCTAGTGAGCAATTGTTGTCGCTATCATCTTTATTATCATCATGCGATGTTAATATTATGGATGAAGCAGTTAATGATCTCAGCATTGGTCCTCAAAGGTTGGAAAGTGGATGCATAGAAGATCTCTTTCTAGTGAGTCAAGATCTTGGTCTTGGAGACTATATGTTTCATTAGTAGCAGCAACCCTCTTTATAGAAGAAGAAGAAGAAGAAGAAGAAGAAGAAGGAAAAGAAGAAGACAAAGAAAAGAAGGAGAAGGAGAAGAAATTCTCCTTTGGCTTTGTTTTATTTGAGAGAGACCAAAGTTATTGCATCAACTTTGGTTTTGTCTCCGTTTGTTTTTTTTTTCGTGCTTTGATATCTATGTAATCTCCCAAAAAAAAAATCAAATCGAGAGGTCGAATGTTTCTTTTTTTTTCATTATTATTATTATTATTATTATTATTATTATTATTATTATTATTATTATTATTGCTTTTGTTGCTATAAATGGTATTATAGCAAATAAACTACAATAATCCGGATCATACAATTTTATCAAGATCTTGAACAGAGCAATCTGAGGTACATGATCATCAATGTTGGATTGACGGAATTGTCCCACTTCGTATCTTTCCAAAATAGTGATTAAAGCAAATTACCCAAGCTTTCCAGATTAGTCCAACTTCATATTTTTTTTTTCTGGTATGAACCGTTTATCTCAGAGAGGTAGTTGAAAGTAATAAAATGATTTCATTATCTAAAATGGAGAACATTTTTTTCCAAAGGGTCAGTCCAACTGCACTACTTACTGGTAAATAGCGCAATACATATTTGTGAGTCTTTGCTAGTCATAAAATGATCATCAAGGTGACCACCTATTTTTTTTCTCAAAAGTGTCGAATTACTTAGGTTTAAAGTTTGAACCCCTTCGGCACATAAAATGTTTTTTTTTCAGATTTGAGAAAATGATTGTTCTTTCTTTAGTCAATTGTTTTATCAGGTTTCTGTTTCTTCTGTGCTAATGTGACGCTACATTTATGTTTTTAAGTTCTCGATTTATTTTGTAGCCTATCAGTTTATGCTTCTAAGTTCTCTTTTGAGGATTTTCAAAATCTTCTAATGTCGTTGGGTACAAGATTTGGTTCTAAACAAATAAGCAATAAAGCATGCATATCACACAATCATACAATCAAGCTAGCACAACAAGGTTCCAAGCTTCCACCTAAGCTTTCAGGTTCAAGTGTCTCATACCACTCTACCCCTTCCACTTAGGTTTTCACCCAGAATAATGTTGCACCCAAACAATTTCGCAAGTATCTCGATGTCCAAACCTTCCCAAGCTCTACTACACTTGACTGTCCCATACCAACCAAGCATAGGAAAACAAGTTCATCCAAAGCCACCGATCACTCACCATACATGGCCCGTCATTCTCTGAGTTCAGGATTCCTCTATATCCCTTAATCCTATGCGTCTCATACCACATAGAACCCAAAGATATAGGATCCTCCCGATCTCGTGTCCTGACCAAACAAGTGTTTCGTTTTCACACGTTATCAGTCTCTAGCATATGCCCCAAAAGCTTTTATTTATGATCCACTATGCCACTCTTAGCAACACCCAAGTTTCTACCTAAGGTCTCTTTCCTAGACTTAGGTTCTTAAATCCTTGTCAGCATCTCTTTTGAACCTTAGTGAATTCCTAGCCCTTAATTACCACCTCTTTGTTTTTCATATAGAAAATAAGTGTGTCCTTCAACTTCAACTACTCGTATGAGCTGGTGGGACAACCTCCAGATCGGACGGCGAGACCGAAGTCTACTTAGCAACCGTGCTTTCTAGAATGAGATAACCCATATCCCTTTCAATGTTTAGCTTTACTCGGGACAAGGCTTACCCACTATCAACTCAACTCGTAATCTTGGAATCCAAACAAAACCGTTGAAAACATATATATCTTTTCGAAAATAATTTTTTTCAAAATCATTTCAGTTTCCAAAACAGGAGGTAGGGCTTCTAAATTAAGTAAATAAATAGTATTACCTTACTAGTCAATTCGTTCTAGTTCTTGCCCAAGGCATCTAAAGCCTAGGCTCTGATACCACCTTTGTAACACCCCCAGCTCCCGATCTTTCTTACATACGTCATAAGTGACGTGGTTGTCTCAGCTTGAGACGTTATTTCTTCCGAGTGCAGTCAGTCCTGCTTTCTATCTGATAACTGGGATATTACTTTTTCTTTTCATCATTTTTCACATCTGATAGTTTTATCAATTCATATCCAAGGGATAAGTATAAATACAATAATCTCACTATTTCAAAATAACTGAAAACATTGATTCATAATCATAGTTACGAATAATTTTGTGGGCTCCATAACCATCTTTTAATAATACAAATATTATCGACATTTGACATAATCAAATATAGTGGGGTACAAGCCCTGCAATACACTTCATTTTCTACTATCCTCATACTACGAGACACGCTGTTATTAATTTACATTGATCTGTTAGGGCGAGGTCTTCAATAGTTACCTGAAAAAAATGATTGGGTGAGTTCAAGAGCCCAGTGGATCATACACAGTACATCCATAGCATTATTTAAACTAAAAACTAAACATGCAAACACTTATCATTCATTAAGCGTTTCAAACATTTATTTATCAACAGTTGTCAATTAGACCGAAAGGGGTCTGTGTTCCAGATCTTGGGAGAAAGATCAATTCTGAAACTCAAACCCTTCTCTGGGATCATTTCTGAAACCCAGTTCATTCAAGTGTCAATCATGACAACCAGTTCTAATTCTGCATGGAACACACATGAAGGACATTCGTCCCCTGCGCCGGTACGTGGTTGAAATCTTTATTTAATCTTATTTTAGTGTACAGAGCATAATAAAATAAATAATTCATCAATAATTAAACATTTCATCAACATGACATCAGTATATTCATCAATGAAAAGAATGACTTTCGATTTCTGATGTAGAAGATCGTACAAGACGCAACTACAGAGCATACTCTATCGGTCATAAATAAATTAAAAATAAAGAAAAATCTTTCACAAATCATTTAGTCAATAACTATGCATATTTCTAGATATTCAAACAATGCAAACATCACATATTCAGCATTAAAATTCTAATAATACTAGAGAGTAGAGTAATCATATAACACCCCGTGACTTTGTGATCGTGTCAAGTCGTGAGCGAACAAGGGTAAATAAATTATTTCATCGCTCGCGCTCGCGCGAAGGCGCGAGTGATGCAAAAATAAAAGTCTGTTACTTGATCAAATAATAATAATAATAATAATAATAATAATAATAATGCTAATGATAGTATGATAAAACTATAAATTATATTTTATAGATATGTATAATAGTCGAAATAATTAATTGATGTTTATTATGACTAAGGTGGAAAAGAAAAATATACAGTGACTGAATTAATAACAAGAATAATAAAACAAAATACAATATTAGTGCATATGATTTTAGAGTAATGAAATGAAAAGATTATAAATTAAAAGCAATGAAAAATTTATATCAAGGTTTTGAAAAAATGCGTCGAGAGGAAATTAAATTCAGATTTTGATTGATTATTAGTGCGTATGAATAAAATAAACCTTGTTAATGTGTAGAAATCAAATAAACTAAAGTGGTTAAATAAAATGATGGGCACAAATAAAAATGATTAGTGGAAAAAATAAAAATAATAATAACAATAAAAATAAAATGTATGCATGCATAGGTATGCCGAATTGATATGTGATACGGGGGATGGAAAAAGAAAATAAAATAAAATACATAAATCTTGGTGTGTAACGGGAAGCTTGAGGAAACGAACAGAAGACTGTAGAGGGCGGTGTTCGGTTGGTTGTGAGGGAAGCCATTCGGTGGTGACCTAATATATATAACCAAGAAGGAAAATTGGAGCAAGATGGACAACAGAGGAATGAGAGACAGGGGAGAGAACGGTGATTACTACTACCGTTGTAGCTGACGATCTGCTGCTGTTACTGAGTGAAAGGGAAGGAGAAGGTGATGAGGAACGGAACCAGGGAGACGTAGTGTGTTGTTGCTCACGTTACTGCTGCATGCCATTGTTTTGATTGTTGTGGCGCGGACAGAGGAAGGAAGAAACAGAGGAGGACGTTGCTGTTGCTTGAAAATGATAGGAAGAAGAAGATGCAATGCAGCCGAATGGAGAGGAAAGATCAAAGAACAAAGCATGGTGTTCTATGCTACTGCGTTGGTGCTCTATAATGTTTGGACTGAGGAAAACGAAGACATGAAGAGTGAAAACAGAGCCTCTGCTGCTACGGTTGCTGCTATTGCTGCAGCTCCTGTCGTGAGCTGCTAGAATGGAAATAAAGAAGAGGAACCAGGGACGGTGACTAGTTCGATGAAATAGTGGCAGCTGCGTGAGGCTGTGATGAAGCCTGCTCGTGCATGATGAAGGAGATGGGAAACTTGGCTGCTGCAACTGAAAACAGGGGCTGCTGGGTTTGATTATACGAAGAAGAAGCTGTTGTGTGAGAATGAGACCCCAGCTGGCCGAAGAAGGAAAAAGGAGAACAGAGGAACTATGCAGCTGCTGCTGTGAGTGCATGAAGAACAGAGCGTGGCTATTGTTGCAGATTGAGGTGGAACTAATGAAGGATGGTGTTGGCCGGCTGTGGACCGAAACAGGGGTGGCTGCAATTCGGTGTTCCGGTAGGACAGAGTTGGACAGCAACTGTTCTGTGGAGAACGAAAAAGTGACCAGCACAAATTGCTGCTACTAATGCTCATTGGCTACCAAACAGAGAAGGCTTCGGCTGCTGCGATCGAGAACAGGAAGGCTGTGCAGTGCAGAGATCTAGTGAGAATGAAGAGAAATTGAAAGCAGAGCAAGACACTTTACTGTTGGCATGCTGCTGTAACCACCGTGGAATGTATGGAATGGTTGATTAGAGTGTGTGTGTGTGAAGTGATTTTAACTACCGTGGTAACTAGTTTTTCATCAACTAATGAGTCACCAAATTAAGAGATAAAAAGCTCTGGGATGGTCATAGCGACAAAGGAGTGGGAAATCGCCAAGAATTCAGGTGGGCATGATTTTCTCTCTCACATGTATTATGCGGATTAAAAATTCAAGACATTGTTTGAATAGATTATAGGTTGTTAATGTTTTGAAAAAGGTTGATTTGAATTATTGGACTCGGATGCTTTGGTTGAAATTGTTGAATTATCGAATGATTTACCGCTATGCATGATTTCTATTAAGATTTACCACTCATGTGATATTTCATTGATCTATTTCTGATATCATGTTGATTAAATGTTTTGGGTTTAAATGCATGATTGCTTCACTAAATTAAGATTAATGGCTAAATAAGAATTACACACACCGGTACGACAGGCTGCATAGCGTCGTAAATATTCCTGACCCTTAGTGTCGATAGCAAATTTCATTGTCTTGGGAATCATAAGGAATAGGTTACATAGCATTCCTTACCTTTGATTATAATATCTTGGGAATAAAAAGAATAAAGCCGCACAGTATTCCTTTCCTTAGATTTTACTCGACACTTGATTTGTCTTCTGGATTTGGTAACAGGCTGCATAGCGTTACCTCTATAATTGGCTGCATAGCATTACTGTCCCTTAGACTGTGATTCACATGTACAGGCCACAGGGCATGCATGGGGATAAGTAATAGGCTGCAGAGCATTACTTATCTTTGGATGTTGATGTTCTTGATTTCTTGTTTGTGGCCAAAATGTATGCACTTATTTCCATCCTGGATTACAAAGGAATATTGGGAGTCTAGCCAACTCTCCTGGTTTAGGTTACAACAAACAATTTAATGTTTGAAACGTCTAATGTTTGAAAGTGCTTGTAATGTTTTGGATTTGGTCTGTATAATGCATGTGATGTGTAGGAATGATCCACTGAGCTTTTGAGCTCACTCCCACTTTATTTTTCAGTTATACTTGGATGTAGAAAATGTTGACTACGTCAGAAGACCCATACTCTGATTGGATTACTCGTGGGGAGGTCGTCAAGGATAGGTGACTTGGGAACTATGTTTTATGTATTGTACTGGATTATTTTAATGGATTTACACTGGTTTAACTTTAGTCGTTTCATTTTTCAATGGTTTTCCTTGTTTAATGGTTTTATCATGAATGAGTAGTTTTAAAATATTTTTCGCTACAGTATTCGATGACTCGTATTAATGAAACCAGTGAATGTCTTAGGAAGTCGTTTTAATTCTTTTATTTCATATGAGAGATTATCCAGACATTTGTTTGGAAACTAATGATTTTGAACAGTATTCCGAAGAAAAAGATTTTGAACAGAACGAAACCTAACGTAGCATCTCGATTTTCATCGGACGAAAATCCACAAGTGACGCAACACGTAAACGAAGGTCCGGTCAAAAATTGGGGTGTTACAAATCACTTCTACCTTAATCTTTGTGTTGTTATTTTCCCTTGTTTTGAGTCTTTGCTTATCAATCTTCAAGATCTTGACTTTAACTCCTCTCCCTCTCCTCTCAAGCATACTTCAATGCTTTAATTTGGTATCCAAAAATATGATGAGAGGCATATATATGTAGTAGAGCTTTGATCATTATGGTTAGTATTTAGGATATAATAGTGGTTAGCTTAGAATAATGAAGAGATAAGAGGGTCATCCATGCTTGTTTGCAAGCAATTGTAATTATTAATAATGGTGGTTTGATGTGCATTATTCATATACTTTAAAGCTATTTTTAATTGATTAAAATTGACACTATCCTCTTTAATTATTTAAAGATGATAGTGATGGTGGTTGAATAATATTTTTCATATCATTTTTATTTAATTAAAATTGGCACTATCTTTTTTAATTATTTAAAAATGATAGTGGTGGTGGTTGAATAATATTTTTCATATCATTTCTATTTAATTAAAATTGACACTATCCTTTTTAATTATTTAAAAATGATAGTGGTGGTGGTTGAATAATGTTTTTCATGTCATCTCTATTTAATTAAAATTGGCACTATCCTCTTTAATTATTTAAAGATGATAGTGGTGGTGGTTGGTTGAATAATATTTTTCATGTCATCTCTATTTAATTAAAATTGGCACTATCCTCTTTAATTATTTAAAGATGATAGTGGTGGTGGTTGAATTATATTTTTCATGTACTTAAAATTACTTTTATTTATTAAAATTGAAGTTATTACTAGAGATAAAGTTTACTTAATTATTTTAATTAAACTAATAATCAACTTCAATATTTATAATCAACTTTATTTTTCATGACACTATTAGGCAACTTTACTATTTACGATATCATTTATAATTTTACTATTTACGATGCTATTAATTAACTTTATTATTTATCATACTATTAGTTGATTTTACTATTTATAATACTATTGATCAATATTACTATTTATGACATTTTTCAAATATGTCAAAAAAATAAATTTATGACACTTTCTTGTCATTCATGACTTTCTTGATAATAGTCAACGTTTGTTGACTAAGGTTGTTTGACACTTAATTATAGTCATAAAAAAATTGTATTACAACACTTAAAATTTTAGGTATTACAATAACAGCATAACATGCACTAACCTATGCAATTAAACTCACATAATCATTCAAGCAATCTTATCTCTAGAAAGCACATAACCGAACGTTATGATATCATGGCAATCATTCCAATCAATTCACACCTTCCTAGCAGGATACTAAGTACAAGAATAAAACAATCATGTTTTATATTTAAAATCCAAATAATAATAGAGAGTGTAGCAATCACACCCACCTATATTTTTTTTTGTGTCCTTTGTGCCTCTTCAACATATTTTCCCGCTTCTTGATTTTTAAATCTGCAAATTGAAATCATAATAGTCAATTCCTAAAATTCTCTTTTTTCTGATTGATACTACTAAACTGAAATATTCCTAAGAATCTGATATTCCTAAAATTTTCCTTAAAGATTATTATAAAAACTTTAGTCTTTACAATTTCCTATTTTTTTCATCCACTTAAAAATTAACTTAGTCTTGAATCTCAAAATCTCTAGAACTTCCACCAATCATTTCTTTTTCTTTATCTTTCAAGAAAATCATTCATATCAAATTAATAAAATAAGTTCCAAGAAAATCTCTAGAACTTCCACCACTGCTCTTTAAATGTTTTTTTTTTTTTGAGATTAGAAAAATATTTATTAAGTTCTCTAGACTTCTACTACATTTCCAAATTAAATAAAATAACTCTGAGGCTTAAAACCATTCAAAAATTTCCTTAACTCTAAATAAATAATTTATGTTTCCATAAGACAAGCCTAACATTTAATATATGCATCAAGATTACAAATGAATTCAATCTCCGATCATATCTCTTTTCATATCAAAATTAAATTTATTACGAACAAAATAAGACTTCCAAATCTAAGAGCTAAGCTAATCTCCATAAATATCAATTGTCATATGAAATTTTTCTTAAGCCTTCAAATCAAATCTTTCATACTCATTTTTTGAAAATAATTTATTTCCACTAATATCAACCCAGGGATTTTCGATTGAAAGAACTATATTTCTCTCAAAAATATTAGACTTCCATACATTCCCAAAATAATTCAAATAATAGATTTTTTTTCAAACATCCATCCAAAAATATCTACCATCCATCAAAATTAATTTCAATACCATAAATCTCTTATTTTCATCCTTTGTATTCCCCTTAAGACAAATACTTAATTTAGAAGCTATCTAACCTCAAATAATCAAGAAAAATAGAATTCATTTAACTCCCAAAAATCTCTATTCGAATAAATAAAATAGTTCAATGAATAAAAATCTTAAATGAAACCTCCAAATTTAGATTTTTCAACTGCTAGGAGAAATCTAATTTTTTTTCACATCTATAATCTAAAAACCCACTTTTAACCAATTGCAGTTCAGAAAAATAAATAAATGAATCATTATACCTCTTTGAAAATTTTTTTTCCTTCGTTCCTTGCCGAAACAACTATCGATGCCCAAAATATGTTGCATATTCAAAATCAATATGCAATCTCTCAAAATACTTAACAGAAATTAGTTAAAATATCATTAGGATGCAAAATGAAGCTCACCATGTTCCGATGTTGAAACCCCCTTCGTGACATAATCTTCATGAATCTATGTTCCAAAACTCTCAAAATCCCTCACACAACCAACCAAAATTCTGTTTTCCCTGTTGGAGTTTTTTGTGTGCAAATCTAGGGCATCAAGTTTTTTACCATTTTTGTGCCCAAAAATTTCAGATCTTGTTGCTGAAATGTTCTTCACGAATCTGATTTTGAAGGCAAGTTGAAATGATTCGAATGAGTTCAAAAATCCTAGATCATGGTTGGAAAGAGTTAAGAACTGATTTGGGAAGGTCTCGTGAGCTTGGAAGTATCTCTAATGGTGGCTGGTTTGTAGATTTTCGTTCTTCACCAGCAACATGCACGACTGCTCTTCATCTTCAACCGCAACACACAGATCGCACAACACACACATCACGGTCCTCTTCTTGTTCGCCCATCACAGCAGCTTGAATCTCCTTGCGTTCTGTTTCTTCTTCATCAAAGATCGCTGCAAACAAAATGCCCTGCAGCTGGTTTTTCGTCATCCAAATGGAATAGCATGGCCAGCTATAGCACGTTCTTCCTTTTCACGTTTTGATTGCAACAATCACTGCTTCACTCTTCTTCTTTGCATGAGCAGAACGCCACAGTGAGGGCGTTGTTCTTCACGTCCAAATCGCAACCCTTGGCTGCTGCAAGCAGAAATCAAAACAGATCTATGCCCTTTTCCTCGTGCAACAATACATTGCAGCTTCCCCTCTTCGTTTGATCTAGCAGCAGCAAAGCTTCTTCCTCACGGACTGCACCAGCAACCTTTTTCATCACGGATAGCAACAGGGCATCGTTCATTCCTTTTTCAACTCGCACATCCAGATTAGTTTTTTTCCAACCCCATTTCACCTTTGTTCTGCAGCAGCACGCACATAGGATTCACGACACACACAGTTGGTTTCTTCATTCAATCCACCCAAACACAAAAACAACCACGTTTCAGTTCTTGTTGTTGCTCTTCATGGACCAAATGCACCAGATCTAGGTCAGCTCGCACCATATTCTTCTCTTCAACTAACAACAGCAACGACAACCAGAAAAAATCTGGTTTCATTGTTCAGTTCAGCTTCGAATCCAGATCTACATCTTCATCTTCATCTTTCCGAACACAACAGAATTTCATATTCGAACATTCCAGATCTGAACTTGTTTGTGTGTGATTCACATCCCAAATTGGGATGTTCTTCTTCATTTCCTCGGTTTCAATCTTCCAACACCAAAAATCAAAGCCCTAACTTGAAAATGCACAATTTTGATCTTCTTTTTTCAATCTTGTTGTTCTTTGAGCCAAAGCCCTCTAAAACTTGAAAAGCAAGTTTCTTTTTTTTTCTGTATATTCCTTTTTTTAACTAATCTTTGCCCTAATAAGCTTGGAAAATAAGCTTTCCTTTTATTCTTCCCAAACCCTGTAAAACCATATTGTTTCTTTTTTTATGGGTCTATGATTTAAAGCTTGGAAAGCAAGCTTGAATGTTTATTTTGTTTCATTCAATCAATCTAAAATTTCATTTCTCAAATGTAACACCCTAATTTTGGGCAGGACCTCCATTCACGTGTTACCTCATGTGTGGATCGTCGCCCGTTGAAAATCGAGATGCTACTAAAATTTTCTTCTGTCAAAAATCTTTTTCTTCAAAATACAGTTCAGAATCATTAGTTTTCAAGTCATTGTTTGGATAATCTCTCATACAAAATAAAAGAATTGAAATAACTTCTCGAGACATTAACCGGGTTTCATTAATACGAGTCATCAATAATGCAGCGGAAAATACTTTAAAACTACTTATTCATGACAAAACCATTAAACAAGGAAAGCCATTGAAAAGTAAAACAACTAAAGTTAAACCAATGTAAATACATTAAAACAATCTAATAAAATATATAAAACTTGACCTTCAAGTCACTTAGCCCGAACGACCACCCCACGAGGTGTCCGATTCAGAATGTCAGTCTTCTAACATAGATTCCGTACTCTAGGTCCACGTGTACCTGAAAAATAAAGTGGGAGTGAGCTCAAAAGCTCAGTGGATCGATCCTACACATCAGATGCATTATACAGACCCAATCCAAAACATTACAAACACTTTCAAACATCAGGCATTTCAAACATTCATTTAATTTTGGTCAAAGTCAAAACCAAAAGAGGGTTGAGATGCCTCTCCGTATTCCCTGTGATCCAATCCAATCATAATCATAGAGGCTTCAGGTGGTACCATCTAAAATCAATCATATCTTAGTATCACAGTCCAAGTGAGGGTACTTATCTAGACTCGTACTGTCTCCCAAAAACTTCGAGCTGTCGCAGGCAACTCAGGGTGAGAATACCTACGATCCGCCTTACGGCTCGTTAATCTCACCGGTACATGGATTCTTAATAAATCATCGTCTTATTTTTTTTTGTTTTACAAACGATCTCAATCACATCAATCATCATACAATTACACTAGAACATATAACCCAAACTATACTTGCAAGTTCACATGATAAGGTGCATAACTAAAGAATGGGATCTAGATACACATTCGCCTAGTCATGCATACCATAACTGAGTGAATCTAAATGAAAGATCGTGTCATAACTAATTATGCATAGATAAACTAGTTCATCACCCATTACACATCATTCAAAGAAGTCAAACAATTTTAATCAATTTCCTAGTAAAATTCTAATAACCTAGAACTATTCAATCAAATGCTTTGAATCTTAAATTCGTATAATATAAATGAATAAGGAAGTCACGCCCACCTGATTTCGCCGATCTTCGTGGCTCCTTGCTTTTCTTCGATATCCTCGATATGCTAATATATGTATAATCTGAAATTTAATACTTAATAGAATTACTCGTAAGCTTAATTAATTCCTAAGATAGTTATGAACTTTAGACATTACTTCCAACCAATTCAAGGTTATTCGAAAATTCTAAGGTTTGATATATTCTAACTAAAATAGTTTCTAAGTCTTCTAATTTCCTTAGTTAGAAATTGAGACTTAAATAATTTACTTGCAAGTTTTTATCATATGTTCAGAGTTCTAAAAACTTAATCGTTGTAATATAAAAATTTTATTAATATCATACTTAATATAATTACGAACAAAATAAGACTTCTATTTGTCAAATCTGTAGTCTCGTTCATAATTGAGATTTCAAATCTTTTCCTACTAATAAAGTTTTACTAAGATTATTGTTGAGTTTCAATTCAATAATTTTCGTTCATTTAATTTCCTAAATCTAGTTCCTTAACTACTTAAATAAATGATATTAATTTTAAATACTTAAATTAGATACTTAAATAAACAAGTAGACATCCATATGTTAGTTTTTGTTCTTCAAACTTTAATATTTTATCATTATAAGATGGGTAGGTTTATCCAAATTTTGTTCTAATCAATTCATATCAGTTCACTTATACTATACTGGATCCTAATTCATATCAATTTGGGTGACTATACTATCATTTAGTTATTGACTAAACGTACTGTAACAACATTGATCAAGATTTTCATAACTTCCTTACCTCTCTGTTTCCAGCAGCCGACCGAACAGTCAAGAATCAGAAATTTTGATCTTCAAAACCGGTCGTTGTTCCATCCAACTTCTACAAAATGGTCACAACTCCATTACAATTAGCTACTGCTCCAATTTCCCCCTATTAACCGATGCACTAAGACAAACTAAAAACCAGTTTCGAATGCATCTCCAAACTCTGTTTTCATGATCAAAAATCCAAAAGTTTGAACCCTTTTTCACCTCAGTTTCAGCTATCATCCGTCCCCAAGAATGAAAGAGGTTCTTGTAGCTGAACCGAACCCATGAATTCCAACGATCACTTCAACCACACAGCTCTCGTCGTGCTCTATTCTACAATTCCAAACCAAAATTTTCAGTTTGAATTCGGGTTTCTCAATTTGATCCCCACGGTCCAGCATGCTCAATCCAGCTTTTACATACCCGTGGCAGTCCGTTTTTCTATTTAACTTCTTCATCTTCCCTTTCAGTCCGTCCAAACACACCCACCATTGCAGCCACTCAACCATATGGCACCCCTATTCTTGTTTCACTAATCACCAGCGCTTGGTCCTCCTCTTTCCTTCTCGTTCAATGGTGACAGGAGCAGCAAACCAGTAGGGCTGGTCTTCCTCTTCATCTGGCAGCAGCACCACCACCAGTAGTTACATTTGCTCCTCTTCATTCTCCTGTTCGTTCGGTGGTAGTAGCAGCATGCAGTAGCAGCAGCTCATGCGCTGCTTTCTTCCCTTCGTTTGTTCGTACACACACCTGCATGAGCAGCTTCTTCTTTCGTTCGTTTCTTCATATCAATCAAGCAGCAATAGATGGAAAAACCAGCAGTGGCTGGTCTTCTTCCTCTTCCTTCGTCCGGCAACAGAGACAGTAGCAGCAGTCATCACCAAACAGAGCATTGCTCTAGTTATTCTTCTTCGTTCGACAGCCATAGCAACAGCCTTGGTCTTCTTGTTCTTATCGCACCACCCACTATACTTCTCTTTCCCTGGTTCATCCGACTGCAGCAACTGGTTCTTTCATCTCCAAAATGGGGCATCGACAGTAGCAGAAACGACAGCCTACCCCTGTTCTTCCTTCCTCAATTTTCTTCTTCTGTTCTGCTCATTGGTTTGGCCACCAACCCGAGCCTCTTCTTCAACTCCTACTGCAGCAGCATCTCTGCATCGTCTTCTTCACATTAATAACACCACCGAGAAGCTGCTAGTGCTTTCCTCTTCATCGTATCATTCCCTCTGCTTCCTCAATTCAACTCCTCCTCAATTCTTCCTTTGTAAGCCACTCCAACACCGCCCAAATGGTCTTCCATCGATTTCCTTAACCTTCGAATTATGTATATACATCTGTTTATTTGTTTTTTTTTATATTATCCTTTTTTTTTCTTTAATCACATTAAGCCTTATTATATACTTATATACATATGTTTATAATATAACTCCTTGTTCATTTAAGTTTTATATATTTAGACTTTATAATAAGTTCGTGTATTAATAATACCATTTTATTTTGTTATTATTATTATTATTTTTCCTCGTGATGAATTTATTTCAAAATTCTTTTGTCATTGCGTTCACAAACATCGCAATATTTTCATTTATTTTTCAAGCCACGATTTTTAAGCATAGGTTTAATGATTGTTATTTCTTATTTTTATTTTTCTGCTATTTATTTACTAAAGAATGTTTTTATTTTATTTATCCAATTATTTGCTCACGACGTGGCACGCTTGCAAGGTTCCGGGGTGTTACAATCTACCCCCCTTAAATAAAATTTCGTCCTCGAAATTTGAGTCAAGTTAACTCATGTCGTCAATCATTCTGCATTTTTAAAAACTCATCACACTTCTGCTGCGTTACTCCGACCTTGCACTAAAAGTCCTTTCATATTTGACCCGATCATATGTGTTAGATTACGAGTACAACTAGAGTATTTATCTACCCACACCAGATTCATCGCTTTGAAATACTACCAGGTATAATTTTATTTCTTCTTCGAAACCATTCTCTGAAAATCCACAAAAATCCCCTCAAGTTCTTTACATAGCTAAGCAAACCATGCTAGCCACCACCTTCTAGTTTCAGACGTTACGTCTTCAGTTGTCATCGATTATTTTGAAATAATCTACATCCTATTTTCAATGGAAAGATTTTGAACGTAACCTTCTTTCTGGATTAATCATAAGAAGAGTCTACGAATTCACCCCATCTAGAGTAGTTTACGACGAAACTATGATATTCTAATCCGGGTATTACACATGATATCTCGTGCATATCCCTAGAAGAAATTGTGGAAACTTACCCATAACCTAGTGTACACTTTCACCTGGAATGGGTTTGTGATCCTCCAACTTTTCATCTTCATTCATTACGTTTACTTAGTCTGGCAATTTTCGTGGTGAACCACTGTAGCTTTTTGAAAGAAGGTTATGGTACAAATGGCTCAAATAGGCACTTATCTAATTATTTTATTCTATCATTTCAGCCTTGGGCAATTGTGTTGTCACAGATGCCCTATACCGAGAGATCACTGGTCCTTATCTAGGGTTAGTTTTTTTTTTTTTTTGCAGTAATAGAAAGTAAATCACACTTACCAGGAATACAGTGTAAAACATTCATTCCCAGAGTGGTGGTTGTAACCTTGGAGATCCAGGCACTAGAAGAAAATTATTCGATTGACAACAAAGACTTTAAGTCACCAAGTTCGGCATTGATCTTCAAGAGAGCATTTGTCAAGTATTGGTCATTAACCCTTGTTGAAGCAATGCATTGAGTCACATCACCCACATCAATTAGACTTTCCTTCATCCACAAGTCATATATAGCAGATGTCTCCTTCCCTGGTATCAGACAAGGCTGAACCAGGATATTCCAAGAAGTTTGGTTTGTGTCTGTTCAAACATTTGTTCAATTCGGACAGAGGGAGAAGTTCTCCTAGCCTAAAGGTTCCGTTTGAATAAATCAAATGGTTAATTTACGTAAAGTTTCCTTCTATTTTCCACATTTGATCAGATCTCTAACAAGACTACGTATGTCGCCACGAGTGGAAAATGTATAATGTCTAGTGCTCTATCTTGTTGATTGCACTTACCTAATCACACTTGTGGTGTCACTGTTAGCTACAGGGTTTTCACCATTTGCACCCCACACTGAGAGTGATCTCTAATCTACTCTCTCGGAGATCTCAGCTATTTTTTCTACTATCGTCCCTCTGGTCTTACTTGTTTCTACTCTCTCTCAAGCACGCTTAACTGCGAAGTTCTTATGGGATCTGGTGCATTAGTGCTGGTATAATCGCACCCATTATTTCCTTATTCTAATTTATCAATGGACAACTAACACCATCTAAATTTCTTGGTCTACACCCTTTTCCTCACCGCTCATTTGTCTTGGCCTATTTATCAAGATTGTTCCTCTATTACCGATGTTGCTTCTCTTCGAATCTCCAACAATCTGCTCTAACGATACCCTCTTATGCTTGACGTTTTTGCTTGTTGCTGTTCTAAGTCATTCTCACTCATCTTCCACCAATAATATGTTGATCTCACCAATTGGTATGCCGCTAACGTCATCTTTTTAGGTCCAGTTACTCCCATAGCCTTTAGATGCTGATTTATTTTGATGGGCTACCTTCCTACTGAAAAGGGATCAGTCATGCCTTACAACGTACTTAGGTTCCAATTTCTGGAATTCATTCAACAATTCTCATTGTTCCTTGTTATAAATGACTGATCTACTCCATGGCACCATATCTGTAGGCCTATCTATTTAATGAGTTTGAAGTTGTAGCTGCAGAGCATCTTCCCCTTTCGTTCCTTTGTTCTGATCCATGACTAGCCACAACAAAAAATCTCAAATCCACAACTAACGATCAGTAAGAATCAATCTTTTAGATTTGGTTCTTCTTTCTTCTTCTTTGAATCTCTACCAGCAGCCATTAACTTCTTTATTCTTTACTTCAAGCTAGCAATAACTCACAACCCAGCACAATCCATGTTCTTTCTTCTATTTGCTTCGTTCTTCATCCCAAATTGCTTCATTTTGTTCATCAACACAAAACCCCATCATCTGCTTCGTGGCCCCACTCGTCTTCGTTGCAGACCTTACAAAGTCTTCGCCACCCAAACTCCCATCACGATCCCGAGAATTCTGGTTCTATTCCGCGCACCTGAGATTTCTATATTTTTCGTTAGTTTTCATTTTTTTAATATAAAATTTTTCCAATTAAATCTTAGATTTTTTTATTATGCTTATTTATTCAAATTTGTTTTTTTTCTATTTTATTTTATTTTGTTTTATTTTTGTATCGCTCACACCATCGTGCTTTCATTTTCGAACCCCTTACGTCATCGCGCTCGTGCCTTCCTGCTTGCGCCTTCGCGCTCACGCAAGTGGGCTATAAAATAGTTCATCTCTGCAAAGCATAGTTTATATTTATGCTTAAATAGAACATGATTCAAATTTGTTTATTATTATCATTAATTGCTTTCAAATATTTATTATTATTATTATTATTATTTTCGTTAAACTATTATTTTTATTTTTCTTATTTTATTTTTTCGTAAAAACTATTATTCTTATATTTTTTTATATTTCATTTTAAATTCTTATTCATTTTTTTTCTATGAATAATATCTTATTTCATGTTTACTCACGACGTAGCGCTCATAAAATTCCGATGTGTTACATCAAACCATATTTGATTTTAATCTATCAATATTTTCGTCGACTAATGTTTCATTTATTTATTTTATTTTATTTTTCTTTTTTGCGAATCTCTCACGTCTTAAGAGTCGTATTATTTTTAATCTTCTCCATTTTTTTCCAGTTAATAGTTTTGGCCCTAAAACTTGCAAAACAAGTTTTTAATGTTTTTTTTCTTGATATAGAGCTCGAAAACAAGCTTCTATCTATTTTTTCTGCAAAGCAACGCATACACACAAAGTCAAATTTGATTCGTTTTCGTTTTCGCACCACTTACGTCATTGCGCCCACGTGAGCGTCGTATGTCTTTATTTATTTATTTTTCTTTCGATTCATACTGTTTTGCGAGCCTCGTATTTTAATTTAAATGTTATTGACTATAAAAATCTATTTTCTGCACTTGTCGTATTTTCGGCATCTAAAAGTGTTATTTTTAGTTTTATTCCTTTGTTTATTTGTTTGGTCATTTCATATTATTATTATTATTATTAGTATTATTATTTTCTACACTAATCATAATAAACATCATAATATTTATTTCATATACCTATATAGTTATAAAACACAGTTTTATCCTTTTGTTTTTTCTTGATTAATTTATTTTGTAATTTCAGTGTTGACGTGTTCGCATTACAAAATTTCAGGTTATTACATATATAAAAATTGTTCTCAATTAATTTAAGATTTTATCAAAGAGATTCTTAAATCTAATTTTCCTAAAGTTTGAATGCTCTTTTCAGATTTTCTACTATTTAAAATTGTATTTTAAATTTAAATTTATTTTATTTTTCTTATTTATTTATTTATTTATTATAATTTTGTTCTAACAAAGATTATTCAAGGTTACAAAAATTAAACAATTAAATCGATAAATAAATGATTGAAATAAACGTCACACCTTTCCATTATATGTTCAAATCAATCTTTAAACAGTGCTTACCCATGTTCAACGATCATCGGTTTTTTTTAGAAGCTCAATATCTTTCAGTCACCAAATCCTAAGTCCAAATTTCTCAACACATTCAGCAGCTTAAGTTACTCTTCTTCTTCTTCGTTCCCAAATTGAATAAGAAATTTTAAAATCAAAACACACTAGAAATTTAATTTAACTTCAACAACTCAATCCATGTCCAATTGCTCAAATATATTCAATCTCCAACTACAAACTCATTAGAACACAACCCAACAAGATTTAAACCCAGAAATTCACAGCACCTCTGTTTCACGATCGGCCAAAACCACAAATGAAAACTCCAAGCAAATATCTTCTAATTCCTCTTGATGACTGTCAAGTCTTTGGATCTCAATTTCGGAGCTGTGCTTAATTTAAGAACCAAAAACTGAAGCTCACGAAAACAAATCGTGCTCCTAATTTCTGTTAAACGATGTCCAACTCAACTAAAACCAGATTTTTGAACCCCAAATCACGTTTAGCTTCATCCTCTGTATCACAAATAGCAACAACCAGATCACAAATTCCCCTTTGCGAAACACATCCAGTTCGTTCTTCTCACTCAAATCACCCAAGAACTTTTCTGTTCGCAATTGATAGTAACAACAACCGTGATTTTTGCTCATTCACACACGGACATGTTGCTGGCTCGTCCCTCTTTGTGCAACAAAACACCCCCATCCACAGCTTCTATTTTCTATTCTTCTTTGTCGATCTTCTTTCCCATGCACAACAGCAACCAAAACGTAACTGATTTTTGTGCTTTAATCACCAACAGCGTGCTATCAACACACAACATCCAGAATGCAATAGCAACCTCATTCTTTGTTCGTGATTTGCACGCCATAGAATGCAAAAACCCCAATTTGTTCTTTGTTTTGCTTCTTCTTTGGTCGTTGCAACCCAAACTACCAAACACACCTAGAATTTTTTTTTCTTCTTCTTCATCGTTCAATCCATGAATGCACCAAAAAACCCAAATTTTGGACTGTCTCCTCTTCTTGTTCGTCCATCACAGCAAAGCATTACGTTCTTCCTTTCATTCGTGCGTGAACAACCCCAAGTTGCAGATTTGAGTTCTTCATGAACCAGACGCACGATTGGTCTTGTTCCTCTTCCTTCCGCGCGAGCAGCAATGCACAGTTGCTTTTTTCTTCACAGCCAAACTCGATGTTAGTTGGTTTTGTTCTCCTTCTTCGTCCAAACAATATAGCAGCAATCAAGCTTCTCCTCCTCTTCTTCGTTTGATTTTCGAGAGTCCTTTGTGCATGTCTGGTGTGTTCTAGTTGTAAAAACAAAATAAGAAAAGTTATGCTATTTTCTGGTGTGTTCTGGTCTGGATGTGAAATGAGATTAAACAAAAAGAAAATAATCCTAATGCTCCACCACCCCCAACTCAACGTTTCTAGAGGTTTCATCGTGCCTCTTCTTTTTTCCTTTTTTTTTTAAGATTTGAATCTACTATTATTAAATTTTTTAAATTTGTTAATTCATTTATTATATATATATATATATATATTTGATCGAAAACTAAAAAAAAATTCTATTTAATTTTCGCAAAACAACACGTACACACAAATATCGTGCATTGTATTATTATTATTATTTTATTTATTTTTTACATGATCTATTTTCGTTTCTGTGTCACTCGCGCCATCGCGCTTTCTTTTTCGAATTACTCGCGTCATCGCACTCGCGCGAGTAAACTATAAAATGATTTATTTATTTTTTTAAACATAGTCTATATCTATATTTAAATAAAATATGATTCAAATTCATTTATTATTATTAGTATTATAATTATATTTTTATTTTCATTTTATGCGAACCTTGCATTATTATTATTATTTTCTAAAACATTATAGATTCTAAAAACCTTCATTCATTTATTTATTATTATTTTTTTATTTTATTTTAAATTCTTATTTTCCTACGAATAATATTTTATTTTCTTCATGCTTACTCGCGACATGTACGCGCTCGTAAAATTCTTGGGTGTTACACTCTAAGCTTGGAGAACAAGCTTTTCCATTATTATTTTTTTATATTTTTTTATGATTAATTTATTTCATAGTTTTCTTATCGACGCATTTGCAAGCATAATAACACTTTCGATTATTTTTTCAAACTATAGTTTATGTATCTATTTAAAACAAACATGATTTTAACTCATTTATTATTATTCTATTATTTTATTTTTTCAAAAATGATTCTATCGACCAATCTTAATTTCTCAAAAAAATCTTGAATTTTAATTCACTAATAATTTCTATCGACTAATGTTTTATTTATTTATGTATTTTAAATTCTCATTTTTTTACAAAATAATATTTTATTATTATTTTTTTTACTTGTGAAGTAGCGCGTTCACAAAATTTTGGGTGTTACAATCTTTTCCCCCTTAAATAAAATTTCAACCTCAAAATTTGAGTTAAGTTAATTAATGTTGTCAATCGATCTACATTTTCTACTGGCCCATTTCGCTTCCGCTGCACTACTTTGATCCTACTTATAGGACACTTCTATCTTCAACCAGATCCTATTCATCAAATTCATCGTCTTACGCAAATAAAGGATGTTAGTTTTTTGATCCTTTAAAAGCATTCCTCGAGAATCAATTGCAATTTCTGTAACACCCCAATTTTCAACTGGACCTCCATTCATATGATATCTCACGTGTGGATCGTCACCCGATGAAAATCAAGGTGCTACTGAAGAATTTTGTTCTAACAAAATCTTTTGCTTCAAAATTCAGTCTCTAACCATTAATTCTCAAGTTAATGTGTGGATAAATTTCTTATACAAAACAAAAGAATCAAAATAAGTTATCAATACATTCACTGGATTTCTCAAGATAATTCATAAACAATGCAGCGGAATAACTTTAAAGACTATTATTAAAACCAAAATTGTTAAACAAGAAAAGTCATTTAAAGATAAAATAAACCAAAGTTCAAATCAACGTAATTACATTAAAACAATCCGGTAAAAATACATAAAACATAAGCTCCAAGTCTCCTATCCCGGACAACCTGCCCAATGAGGCATCCACTTAAACTGTGAGTCCTCTAATGTGAGTTAGCATACTCTATGTCCAGAAGTACCTGAAAAATAAAGTGGGAGTGAGCTCGAAAGCCCAGTGGATCGATCCTACACATTGCATGCTGTAACACCCCAGAATTTTGTGAGCGCATTACGTCGCAACTAAACATAAAATAAGATAAACGAATATATAAATTTTAGAATTCATAATGCTTTAAGAAGCAATACTGATAATGATAACAAATGAATTGGTATAATGTTTTATTTAATTATTGATATAGACCATAATTTGATAGAATAGTCAAGTATTAGTTGATGAAATTACTAATGAGTTAAAACCCAAGAATTGTTTGAGACGGAAAAAATAGGGTATTAAAGAAATGCGTAGAGAGTAATTAAATTCGAATTTTGATTTACTAGGTTAAATTTATTAAATTAATGTAATATACAGATGTATACGTATGTAAACAATTAAACTAAATAAAATGTGTAGAAATTAAATAAATTAAATTAAATGATAGGTATATACTAAGTTATAACTAATGAATAAATGGTAAGTATATATTCAAATTTTGATTAATTAATATAAAAAAAAGTAATACTAATGATAAAAACTAATAAGATCTAACATTTAAGAATGTTGTGCGGAAATGAAAACTTAGAGAACTTAGAAAAAAAAGGATTTTGATAGAACGAAACTTTAGGTAGCATCTCAATTTTCATCGAGCGACGATCCACACGTGAGGTAATATCTGAACGGAGGTCCAGACGAAAATTGGGGTGTTACACATGCATTATACAGACTCAGTCCAAATCGTTATAAGCACTTCCAAACATTAGGCATTTCAAACATTTACTTGGTTTTGGTCGAAGTATCAGACTGGAAGAGGGTTGAGATGCCTCTCAGTATTCCCTGTGATCCTATCTAATCGTAATCATAAAGGCCTCAGGTACCAGTACCATCTAAAATCAGTCATATCTCAGTATCACAGTCTAAGAGAGAGTACTTATCTAGACTCGTACTGTCTCCCAAAGACTTCAAGCTATCGTAGGCAGCTCCGGGTGGAAATACCTACGATTCGCCTTAAGGCTTGTCAATCACACCGATACGTAGATTCTTAATAAACCATCGTCTTATTTTAGTTTTGCAAATAGTCCCAATCACATCAAGCATTACACAATATACTAGAAAATTAATTCAAACTATGTATCCAAATTACATGATAAGATGCATGAGTAAACAATAAGATCTAGATGCATATGCCCCTAGTCATACATGCTATGCTTGAGTAAATCAAAATCCAAGATCATGTCATGAACTAATTACGCAGGGGTTAAATAATTTATCATACATCACATATCATGCACATAGACCAAACAATTTCAATCAATTTCCTACTAAAATTCTAATTACTTAGATGTATTCAATCAAATGCTTTAAATCTTAAATCTATATAATACATATGAGCAAGGAAATCACGCCCACCTAATTCTTTCGATCTTGCGGGCGACCTTACTTTCCTTCGAGCTATTTGTAAGAGTCTGAAATTCAATAATCAATAAAAATTCCTAAGTTCTTAATTGACAGTAGATCTTATTAAAAATGTTTTTCCAACTAATTATAGAATCTGGATATTAGTTCCAACTAATTTTGGATTATTCCTAAATTCTAGAATTTCATATAATCAAAATAAAATAATTTCTTCGAGTCTCCGAATTTCTCAATCTGAACTTCAATGTCATCATAATAAATTTCTAAACTAGGATTTGTATTCTTCTAGCATTTTCTTCAATACCATACTTTTAGTTCTACAAATAATTCACTCATGTTCAATAATTTCATTCTACTTAGCATAAGGTTCTATATTTAAAATTTGAACTAAGCTTTAAATTACTAACTTATTATCTAAAAATCTCCAACCCAATCCTTCAAATAACATATTCATTTTCATAAGAAATCATTCGTTTCAAATTAATATTTCTCTACCATAGATTTCTTAAGTTCTAAGTCTCAAAAATAAAATCATTCCATCTTAAAACTTTTGAAATTCCTCTTGACTTTTAAATAAATAATTTTCACTTCAACAGGACAACTCTAATATTTAATATTCGCACCTAAATCTCTAAATTTTCTAAACTTTAATATTTTTTCAAACATCTATCAAAAGAATCCACAAGCATCAAAATTATATTTCTACCAAAATATTGAATATGGCTTTAAATTTTCAAATCTCATTTTTCGCATCAGAGAAAAATAAATTTCAAGCTATCTAAATTTTAAAATCTAAAAATATAAGCATGATGCCTTTCTTCATCTTTTTTGCGTAAGTAAATGCAACGACAATAGCTGCTACTATTCTTCTTTTTAGCAGATCGCAACAACACGCCGAAATTTCAGATCTGAAATGCTTTGTTCAACAACGCCCAAATAGCAACAGCCCCGAACATTCAAATTGTGCATCGTCTTTATCTTCTTCCTTCACAGACCAGTACTCGTTCATTTGGTTCACAACTCCGAAATCACACACCTACTCAAAGCTCACGGCCTGCAGTTGCAACGCCCCCAGACTAGAGCACGGCAGCCCCAAATTTCATCATTTCCTTTGTTTATCATCTCCCATCTCCTACGTTCCAGCAACTCACCCAACTAAACCAGCTAACTCCATTTCGACTCATCGCCACCAGCTGCAACTCACGGACCAGCTGCTGGTGTGTTTTCAATATTCATCATGAACCAGCAATAGCACACCCGGTCATGGAGAAGATCAGCTCACCCATCCTCTTCTTTTGTTCGCTCCCCTGTTTTTGATCCACCAAATTCTGCATCACGGCCAGCACTTACAAGAAATAGGTTGCATATCAGATTTACGGCACACACACCAGTTATGCACCCAAATCCTCACTTCCTCTTCTTGAATCATCTTCTTCATCATCATGGACCAGTAGTTCACCGTCCCGGTTTCCCGTTCTTCCCCTTTCCATAGCTTCTCCTTTGTTCTTACTAGCCGTCCAAAAATAGAGCACACAACACACATCATTGCTGGTTCTTCTTCTTCACGGTCGGATTGCAGTGGCTGTTTACCCCTGTTTTCTGCACCTCACCCTTGCATGGCGTTTTGCTTCATTTGGCAGCAGCAGCAGCAGTGATAATGGCACCAGCAGCTCAGTCACATTGCCCTTTGTTTTCTCCTTCCCCTGTTCGTGCAACCACGCCCCACAGTAGCAACAGCACCGTTGCTAACTTCCCTTTCTCCTCCGTCTGGCAGTGACAACGACAATAACGGCAGCTGCATCTTCTCTTCTTCATCTTGCAGTAGCCGTAGTTCTTCTTCCTCTTCTTCTTGTTCGTGCTATGACGACCAAAGGGTGGCGCTCATTCTCTCCTTCTCACTTCCTTCGGTTTCAGCTTCTTCGTTTCCTTTTATAGAGAGCCAACTTCATTCCAAAATCTCCCTCCTTGAACGTTCTGGGCAATTCTCTTCACCAACTAAATCGAACAACCAGAGAAATCTGGATTTCGATCGGTTCTCTCCTAACTTGCTCACCCTTCGTTCGGCCGAAATCCATTTGTTTGGATTTTCAAATATATTTTTTTTCTAATCATTCTGATTTATATAAAACCCTATTATAATTTCATGTATAATATTTGTCTAATCCTTATCATAAGTTTATAAGTTGACATTTATCATTCGTTTAACCTTATTATGAATTTATAAGATTATATATATATATATATATATATATATAT
>JAJIYU010003366.1:0-27307 GCA_030144865.1 Tinospora cordifolia
AAAGGTTTCGAAGAAAGATGGTGTAAGTGGATATATGGTTGCATTTCTAAAGTCTCGTATTCTATATTCATTAACGGTCAGCCGAAAGGGAAAATTATTGCTGAAAGAGGCCTCAGACAAGGTTGTCGTCTTTCACCCTTCCTGTACATTCTTGTAGCAGACAGTCTTCACCCTTCCTCCTTGGGCAACTGTCCGAAAACTTGGGAGATGCTCCTTCGGGCTCTGGAAAGTTTTTCCCTGGTTTCTGGTCTGCATATAAACTTCCACAAAAGTTAGTTGGCAGGTGTAAACATTAAAGAGGCAGACATGGTTCTAGCTCACAAGATGTTCGATATTCCTGTTGTCAACTGGCCGATGAAGTACTTAGGCTTGCCTTTGGGGGGAAATCCAAGGCGGATATCCTTTTGGGAGCCAGTTATGCACACTGTTAACAAAAGGATTGAAGGATGGAAATGTTCTTATCTCTCAAGAGGTGGCCGGCTTCTATTGATCAAAGCAGTTCTAGAGGCGCTTTCGATATATTATATGTCTATCTTTCAGATGCCTTCAATGGTTCAGCAAGAGATCGATAGGAACATCAGGCGGTTCTTTTGGAAAGCCGAAGGAGCTGAGAAGGCTCAGATGCTTGTAAGATGGCAGCTGGTTTGCAAACCCAAGGAGGAGGGAGGTTTAGGGGTAGCCCATCTTATGACAAGGAACAATGCTCTTGCTTCTAAATGGCTGTGGAGATTTTCCAAGGAGCAAAACCAGCTGTGGAGGAAGATTATTGCTAGTATTCACGGCTGCTCCCAAAACGGAATGATTGCAGGAGTCAATCCCAAGGTGACGCACAAATCTCCTTGGAAATTCATACACTCTCTGTACGACAAATTTAGGCCTCACACTCAGTGGAAGGTTGGAGACGGGAGGAGTGTCAGATTTTGGGAGGATGCGTGGTGTACCGCTCTTCCGTTCAAAGAAGAATTTCCAAGACTCTACAGAATTTCTCATGATCCAACAGTTTGCCTAGCTCAGATGTGGAGAAGCTCCGAAAACTCTTCCAGTAGCAGAGACTGGAACTTTGGTCTGCGAAGGCAGCTCAAAGATGAGGAAATAGAGGATTTGGCCAACCTTCTCTCCAGGATACATTCTGTGCGCCTCAACGCATTTCTTGACACGTGGAAGTGGACCAAAGACAAGTCTGGTTCTTTTACTACCGGGTCCTGTTACAGCGCGTTCCTTGCAGAGGATTTGCGAACTCCTGAAGCTCAGCTGGCTTTAATCTGGAAGACCAAAATGCCGACAAAATATAAAATCCTGGCATGGCTGATCATGCAAGGAAAACTTAACTGCAATGCCCAGATTCAGAAGAAATTCCCTAATCACTACTTATCTCCTTCTTCCTGTTGCCTTTGCAGGGCAGCTGAGGATGACGTCCGACACATTTTTGGGGACTACAAGGTCTTGTTGGCAGTCTGGAGCAGTTGGCAGCAGGATTTAGCAGTTATGCCTCGCCCCCCTAACAGCGTAAATGTTCATGCATGGATGGCCGATCAGCAGGTTCACATGAGAAGCTACTGGCTGTTGGTGACTTTTGCTATATGGGCAACGGTGTGGGAAGCGAGAAACAGTTGTATTTTCAAAAATTCGGGTATTAATGTAACCAGTGTAACAGAGAGATCTCACATTTTGTTTGCAACGTGGGTCTCAGTAATTAATTAGGTTTAGGATACTCTTTCAGTGAATGGGTGACGCAATGGGCGTCAATTTTGTATGTAAGATAGTCGGTCCTTGGGTTGTGAAGGGCCTTCCCCTCGTAGTTGTATCTTTTTGTTTCTCTTTGGACAACTCGTCCAATCTATAAAATGTCTACTTTCAAAAAAAAAAAACTAAGGGCTGTTCTTCCATCTACTATCAGCGAACACCAATTAGCTTTATAGAGTAAATGGGAAACAAGGTCTCCTTCTAAAAGTTGATTTTGCTAAGGCTTATGATTCCGTGCGATGACAGTTCTTGGACTATGTGTTGGAGGAAAAAGGTTTTGGCGATACATAGAGGAAATGGATGCAAGGCTGCCTCAAAACCACAAACTATTTAGTCTTTATAAACGGAAGACCCCAGGGAAAATATTCGACCAAAAAGGTTTGAGACAGGGAGATCCTTTATCTCCATTCCTCTATCTATTGTGGCAGATAGTTTCACAAGAATACTGGAAAAGGCGTCTCAGTCTCTGAAAATTCAAGGCATGAAGGTAGGAAAGGACAAATTTCAACTAACTCACATGCTGTTCGCAAATGACTGCCTCATCTTCATGAATAACAGTAGGGAGGAAGTTCAGACAATGTGGAAGGTGCTGCAGACTTTTTGCTTTCTGTCAAGACTAATAGTGAATGGCACAAAAAGCTAGATGTTGGGGATTAATGCGCAAAAGGAGGAAATTGACAGCCTGGTTGATATGTTGAAAATAGCCCAAGGGGAATGGCCCATGATGTACCTAGGAATGCCCTTAGGGGGAAATCCTCACAAGATAAGTTTTTGGGACCCTGTGATACAAATGGTAAAACGAAGAGCTGCAGGGTGGAAGAAAAGCTACCTCTCTAGAGGGGGTAGAATGCTGCTCCTAAAATCAGTCTTGGAGGCACTGCCAACTTACCATATGTCCCTTTTTAAATTGCCAAAGAAGGTGGCTAATATCCTAGAAAAACAGATTAAAAACTTTCTATGGAAGAATGAAGATTTTGAATCTAAAATAAACATGGTAAGTTGGGCCCAAGTTTGTAGACCCCTTGAAAAAGGAGGATTGGGCATAGGAGGGCTAAACGCAAGAAACATAGCATTGAGAGGGAAATGGATATGGAAAATGATGGAGCATCCGAATTCAATGTGGGTTAAAGTGGTTCAAAGCATTCATGGTAGGAAGGCTTGGTAGAGAGGTGAGCCAAAATAGAAAAAGTAGCCACAAATCTCCTTGGAAAGGAATTTATAGCCTAAATGAAAAAATCTCTCCGGACATCAGTTGGAGAATAGGGCAAGGGAACTGCGTTGCATTCTGGGAGGATAGATGGTGCGGCTGGACAAAGCTAAAGGATAAATATCCTAACATATTCAGAATTTTAAGATAGCATGGGGCAACCATTTCTCAATTTAGGACAACCAATGATATGGAGATAGGAGGCCAAGGAGGATGGAATTTACACATAGGTGGAAATGTTGGGGAGGATCGAATGGAGGAACTAGGACAACTCCTAAATGATCTCCAAGAGTTCCAATGGAATGAAGTCGGTGGGGAAGACAAACCTTTGTGGGAAGGGGTAAAGGACAGTCTGTTCACAGTGAAATCCTTTATGGAAAAGATCTTACAAGAGAACATGGGACAACAACAAACCCTCCTGTTCTTATTTGGAACATAAAAGTTCCACTGAAAGTGAAACTCTTCCTATGGCAATAGAGCTTGGGCAAACTAAAAATAGGAGAAAACCTACAAAAAGGCCTTCCCAATTACTATCTAAGCCCCTCTATTTGCCTCATGTGCAGGGAGAATGTGGACAACTCAGAGCATCTCTTCATGGAGTGCAACGTGACCATCTCAATTTGGGAAAAAATGGACACAGCTGCACACAAGTACAACCCATCCAGCTGATATGGACATACACCTAGGGACACCCAATAGAGATCTTTCCAGAATAAAATACTATTGGAGGGTTCTTATGGTAGCAATTTGGTACACTATATGGGAGGAAAGAAACTCAAAGATGTTTAAAGAAAAGAAGAGAGAAATTCATATGATATGGGAGAGATCCAACATTTTGTTCGCTTCGTGGATCTCTAGTTCTAAACTCTCTATGGGATACTCTTTTGGGGAATGGTTGGGTAATGGGGGAAATATCCTCCAATCTTTGTAATTTGTCTTTTCTTTTGTTAGATTTCTCATCTGATAGTTGTACTTAAAATCTTATTATTAATATATGTCAATAGTTTATGTTTCCAAAAAAAAAAAAAAATTGTATAGGCTTGACAAATATTCATAGGGGTGCAGACATTGCTAATGGCTTTCACTTATTGTTAAAATCATATGATTTGCGATTTGAATCTTTTGTTTTGATTCAAATTGCAATTTATGATTCATTGTTTTGAAAATATTGCAGGAGTGGAAAATCACATATCTCTTACTCAAATTGTGTGATTGCATGACTTGATTTAAGTCATGCGACTTGACGCAAGTTGCAAAATTGTGATTAGTGCAATTTTGACTAAGTCAATATAAATTTATCGTAAGACGTTTGTTATTAATGAATGTTGACCTAAACTGTTTTTTCTTTTCTTTTTTTTTTTTTAAAGAACATAATGTGCGACTGATAGACTGTTCGTTTGATATATTTATATACAAAATGAGTTTTAGAATAATTTTTGATCATCAAAGATGCATGTACGATTGCTAGACTGGTTTATTTGTATTATTTGAAAAATAAAAATTCTAATGATTTATGACTTTATTTATGATTTGATTTAAATCTTGTCCTTATTGATCTAACGACCATTTTTGATTTAACAACTCTGATGGCTTTACACTCAAATCCCTTTGGAAACTCGTAGACTCAGTTTACCTTTTTATCTTTGACTAGACTTAAGGTTGGTCGTGATAATTCAACCTTTTTGTTGGGAGGATTTATGGTGTGGAAATACACCTTTCTGTAAATTGTTCTTTCACCATATGGGTGGTCCTATGGACATAATTTACCTATTTCTTCCTTTTTTTCCCCCCTTCTTCCTCATTTAATTCCTTGTAGTGGGACTTTCGTGTTCAAGGGGTGGCTGTACCTAGGATAGAAGATGATAGAACTGTTTGTCCTTGGGATTCCTCTTGGGAGTTCTCTTCTAGATCTTTCCTTTCAGCTCTCCTTGACCTCCCTGATCAAATTCCCTTCCCTCATATGAAAGCCATTTGGAAAGCACAAGTTCCATCCACAGTAAAGTTCTTGACTTGAGTAGTTTTTGGGAGGGTGAACAATAGTGACAAGCTGCAGCATTTTTCTCAATGCAAGTTTGTCTCCCCTCTCGCTCCTTCTTATGCATGCAGGTTGTAGAGTATGTTTCACATCGATTTGGAGATTGCCCTATCATTAGAGATGTTTGGCTGTGTTCTGTGGACTCAAAAAAGAAATAGATATTTGGCGGCCGTAGTGTGATTGTTTCTCAGTCATTTTGGTGGAGAATTTTTTCTATGTATGGCCTTATGTATTTCCATTTGTTGATCATTGGTCCTACGCCCATTATAGATTGGATAAGATGGTGCACAATTTTGTACAGTTGTAGGCCCAATGAATGACACATTGGTGGATAGAATTGCTACACTATTTTTAGACATTTATATTAATATACACCACACATTTCTTAAAAAATGGAGTTACCAAAAAAAATTATTTTAAATTTTAAAATTTTAAACTTTTTAATTTTTAATTTTTAATTTTTTTTTTGTTGCTCCATGCCCTCAAGGATCCAATGATTCTTTCCTAGTTCATTTGAAGGAAAAAACCATAACTCCACTAGATTTGATGAAGGGAAAAAAGACCCTAAAAAACTTTCATATGAGGAAGAAGATGGAGTTGGAATCATGATTAAAAGATTTTCTTTTTTCTTTTTTAAATTGTAAAGAGGAGTTATTGTCATAAAAAAAAGGGTTTTCTATTATTTTAAATGGTTAGAAGTTTTTAATTTTTGGTTGTGGAGCACAATTTAGGCCTACAATTTCAGATCTTCATTTACTGCTTCATACTCAAAATTACAACTTGTAAAGGGAAAATTGTGTTTGTTCTAGTATTAGTTGAAGTATTTTGGAAAAGAATGGGATAATGAAAATGTTAAAAGGGGGATTAGGCTGAGCTTTGTGGAAAGTCTAACATCACCTTAAGGTTTGCATCTCAACGCATATACTTGGTGTAATCAAGTGTAAGCCTCAAGAAGGTATAATTGGGGCTTAAGCCTTAGGACCTTTATTTATTTATTTATTTTTCCAAAGAGACCTAAATTTTGTTATTTATTGATGTATGACTATAGCAACTCTCTATACATAAGGACTTGAGGGGAAAAAAGGAGCCTGCCAAGACCTATATGAATTCAACCCATCCTCTTCGTTACCCGAAGAGAGGATATCCCAGAGACAACTTACTATTGTTCGTCCAAGCAGAAGCTAAAACATGAGACCTCTCTCACACAACCCAAGGATTGCAGTTTATGTCCTCAGACCCTAGAGTTTCTCTCATTGCAAATGGACCAAATCATAGCCAAGTTTACCACCTGCCAGTGAGCACTCCAACATGGGAAAATAAAATCAATGAGTGGACAAACAATACAATGGCCTATCTCAGGAAACACAGGGAAAAGACAGGAAAATGGTCCTTGCCACCTATCCACTCCTCATGGGAAAAAGAACACTTCCCAAGAATATGACTTGTAGACATTGTGCACTCTCTACAAAGATGACACTGGTAAGGGGAGAGAATCATGCTTGGGAATCTCCATTTAGTCATGTCTCCTGTGTTAGCCTTCCCATGAGCTGCAAGTTGTCCAAGAAACGCAACTTTTGATGACACTTGTGCTTTATACAACAACTTAGAGGTAGGTGGGGAAGGCTATTAGGAGGTTGATGATGGTTAGAAACAATTCTCCGAATCGGCCCCAACTGGCCACCTAGCGTTCCATTGCTAAAATAGATAACCACCATCTTGATGCATCGCCCTCTAGCATATGCGCAACAAATTGAACCTGATTATCTTCCGCAAGTTTCATAGATCTTGTTATCTTCTCAATGTTTAAGAGTCAATCCTTAGCTTGTTGCAGGTTACCCCTCTACGGTATTCCTTTGTTTTTAGATCTATGAACTTGTTCAGAAGCTTGTCTTGGGACTTATTCTTCCTACGTCTAGGACGTTCTTCTTCAATCGGTTTCTGCTCTACTGTAGGAGGATCAGTGGGCATCACTCTATGTACTTCTGCTATACTCCATCGATACGCTAATGAATGAAAGCCATCGATGCATGTAGCATTTCTCCCTGAGCCCTTATTAATTCTTGTAACCTTTGCATATCTGTTTGCTCAGGTTGGGGTGGGATGGGTTCCTGTGGCTGTCTACGTGGATGACCTCTTAGCATTTTTAATCTGCATTTATGATACATACCCATTTACTATCATCTGAAGTAATTAATAGAAAAATGCACATATGAAACTTAACTAATATTTCATTTAACTATAGTTAGTACGTACATCTCAAAATGATCCACCAACTGTACTCTTACAGTGCTTTACGTTTCCTTCTTATATACACCCCAAAAGATATATATTTATAGCTTCATTCATGACTACTACCTTATACAAAAACTTGCTACATACTACAGTCACTTCAAGAATCGACCACAACTATTGCAGGCTTGCTTCACTTGTTTTCCTTTACCCTTTGAGGGTTTAGCTTCTCTCTTCCTTTTCTTATTAATATTGACACTAGATGAGCTGCTGCAACAATTATTGGACTTGCCGCTATAGTATTGGCGGTTCTGGACTGTTGTAGCTTAAGTGGGTGCAACACTCGATTCACCATATCTACAAGGCAAATCAACTGTGCGCGCAAATGCTCGTGAGTGTGATAAATGATGTCGAGAATGTTGGTATCAGAGCCTAAGGTTAATGTTCGATACCAAAGTTAATATCACAGTTGTTCAGGTGAAATACCACATGTTACAACAATCATAGTGAACTAATTAGGGGGTTAATTTAATTAGAAGAAATGATTTGATTGATTAGTTGCTGTTGTGGGTATGTGTGTGTGATATATGCTTACTGTGCACTGAGTTGGTTTGTTGGCTGTATAGAATGTCCCGCCAACCTAGACCTAATGAGCTATTGCCAGCATGGGTTACCACCATTCTTGATGTCATATATCGCAGTCACGAGCATTTGCGTGTGCGGTTGATTCGCCTTGAAGCTATGGTGAATCGAGTGCTGCACCCACTTGAATCGCAATAGTCCAGAACCGCCGATGCTATAGTGGCAAGTCCAACAGCTATTGCAGTAGCAGCTCATCTAGTTTCAAATATTGATAAGAAAAGGAAGAGGGAAGCTGAACCCTCAAGGGGTAAAGGAAAACGGGTGAAACAAGTCTGTAATAGTTGTGGTCGGTCCTTGGAGTGACTGTAGTATGTAGCATTAAGCTATGGATATATATATCTTTTGGGGTGTATATAGGAAGGAAAGGTAAAACACTGTAGGAGTACAATTGGTGGGTCATTTTGGTATGTACATAATAACTATGGTTGAGTGAAATATTAGTTAAGTTTCATGTGTGCATTTTTCTATTGATTACTTCATATGGTAGTAAACAAGTATGTATTATAAATATAGATTAAAATGTCGAGAGATCGTTCACGTAGACAACCACAGGAACCTATTGCACCCCAACCTGAGCAAACAGATATGCAAAGGTTAAGAGGAATTGATAAGGGCTCAGGGAGAAATGCCATAGGCATCGACGACTGCCATTCATCAGCATATCGATGGAGTGTAGCAGAAGTACATAGAGTGATGCCCACTGATCCTCCTATAGTAGAGCAGGAATCGGTTGAGGAAGAACGTCCTAGACGTAAGAAGAATAAGTCACACAACAAGCTTCTTAAAAAGTTTATGGATAAAAAATGAAAAGAATACTTTGGAGGGGTAAACCTACAACAAGCTGGGGATTGATCGTTAAACATTGAGAAGATAGCAAGATTTATGAAACTTAAGGAAGATAATCAAGTTCTATTTGCTGCGTATACGCTAGAGGATGATGCAGCAAGATGGCGGTTATCTATTTTGGCAATGGAATGCTAGATGGCTAGTTGGAGCTGATTCCGAGAATTGTTTTTAGAGGCTTTTTTTCCTAGAGTGGGATGGGAAAGAAGGAAGGTGGAATTTCTTGCACTTCAACAAGGAATCCTCTTAGTTAGAGAATATACCTACAAGTTCTTGCAATTAGAATCATATGCTAAAGGAATTGCGACGGACAAGCAAGAAAGAGCAGGATTCTATCGGAGAGGGTTGAAGCCTGATATCTGTCGGAACGTGCATGGTTCAACTGTTGATTCCTTGTTTCGTAAAGCACTCCGCTATGACGATGAACCACCACAAGTGCAATTAATTCAGAGTGGGTAGTACAAGCTCTAGTCTCTACATCTGGAAACCAGGTATGGTAGAAAAAGAAGAACTTCAGGAAGAGGAAGTTCAACCAAAGGCTAAGGACTCAGTATCAAAACTCATCAACTGATACTCGGACATTGGCGGTAGCATCGATACGAGGTATGTTTGGTCTTGTATCGAGTTAGCTGGGAGGATAGAATTTGCAGAGCAACCGTAATAAGAGTGACAAAGGATCAAGTTCTACGACTCCAGGGAAAGTTGCATAGCTCAAACAGATGGGGCAGAGACAACCATTCACTTGTTTTCAGTGTGGTCAACTTGGACATAGAGAATTTGATTGCCCTTCCCTAGTTGGATCGGCAATTGGTACCCTAGTGGCTAGAGCGACGACAAAAGCTATTACTAGGCCAGATCTAGGGGCAACTAAAACGTTGGTGGAAGGTACTATATCTATTTTGGGCACATCCATTTATGTCCTAATTGATGCTGGTTCTACATTGTCATTCATATCCGAACAAGCAGTAGACAGATTGAATTTAAAACCAGTTCGGGCATCCACATGGTTAATATTAAGTACTGCAGCCAGTGAAAGAATCTATCCCAATATGGTCTGTGAGCAATATGTATTAAGGTTGGGGGATTTTGACACTGTAGTGGATTTTAGAGCTTTGAAATTCCTAGAATTTGATGCAATACTAGGTATAGATTGGTTGGGTGCTTATCATGCTTACGTGAATTGTTTTGCTAAGAAAGTTGTATTCCAAGTACCAGGACAACCAACGGTGGTATTTTAGGGTACAACCATTGAGAGACCTAGTACTCAAGGAATATTAGTAACCCTTGAGGAAATGTGTGCCTTAACTAATACGGAGGATAAGAGTCAGATAGGGTCAACGAGATCAAAGATTAATGATATTCCGGTAGTAAGGAATTTTCTTGAAGTATTTCCTGAGGAATTACTTGGTTTACCTCCAAGAAAGGAAATTGATTTTATAATTGAATTGATTCCTGGAACTCAATCTATTTCGATTCCTTCTTTCAAAATGACACCTAAAAAATTACAAGAATTAAAAGTTTAATTCGAGGAATTAATGGGTAAGGGGTTTATTAGGCCTAGTATATCACCTTAAGGAGCTCCAGTGTTATTTGTGAAAAAAAAGGATAAGAGTCTCCGATTGTGTATTGATTATCATCAGTTAAATAGGGTGACCATTAAGAATAAGTACCCATTACCTCGAATTGATGATTCGTTTGATCAGTTGAGAGGTGCTAAAGTATTCTCAAAGATTGATTTGAGATCTGGTTATCACTAATTGAAAGTCCGAGAAGAGGATATTCCTAAGATTGTTTTTCAAACTCGTTATGGGCACTGTGAATTTTTGGTTATGTGTTTTGGTGTGACAAACGCTCCAGCCATGGTCATGGATTTGATGCAATGGGTGTTCAGACCTTACTTGGATAAATTTGTGATCATCTTTATTAATGATATATTGATATACTCGAAGCCTTAAGAGGTGCATGTAGAGCATTTGGCCGTAACATTGCAAACTTTGAAAGAACACAAGTTGTATGCTAAACTAGGTGTGACTTCTGGTTAACAGAAGTTAAATTTTTGGGACACGTAGTTGGTGCACATACAATCGACTCAATTTTTCTATAGAATCCTTACTGCGTATTGGTAAAAAGTGTGCTGACTTTGTCAATCGGTCTACAACCACCCATATAACGTCATGTCCTTGCCTAGTCTTGGGCAATCCCATCACAAAATCCATAGTGATGTGCTCCGATTTCCATTCCAGTATCATAAGTGGCTAAAGTAGCGCTCTGAGTCTTTAATGTTCAGCTTTAACTTGTTGATACACATCGCATCTCTGTACATAGGTTGCAATGTCTTGCTTCATCCTAGGCCACCAATAAATTCGTTTTTTGTCCTAATAGATGAACAATATACCTTGACCGATGCAATTCTTCTGGCACATTTTGTCTCAATCGAGGATCTATCGGTACCCATAATCTCCCTTTGAACCTTAGTGCACCATTACTATTCACTGGCCACTCCTCCCTAGAAGTGTCCTTTGCCCATGCCCTAAACATCACATAATCCACATCAAGAAGCTGTCCCTTTGTTATTTCCTGTAGTTGTGCGGCTTCATGGAGTTCCAATGTCAATAGTCTCAGATAGAGATGCAAGGTTTACATTTCGCTTCTGACGAGGATTGTAGACACAATTGGGGACACAAGTAAACTCGAGTATAACATTTCACCCACAAACTGATGGCTAGTTTGAGAGATTGATTCAAATACTTGAAGATATGTTAAGGGTGTACGTATTAAATTTTAGGGGAAGTTGGGAAGACCACCTATCCTTATGTGAATTTGCTTATAACAATAATTATCAATCCGGTATTGGCATGACACCATTTGAAGCTTTATATGGTAGGCTGTGTAGATCTCCAGTTTGTTGGTTGGTGGTTGGTTACAAAGTTTTGTTAGGCCCTACTTTCGTTCAAGAAACCACTAAAAAGATACACCAAATATGCAAGAATTTGAAAATAGCTCAAGATGGACAAAAAAGCCATGCAGATTATTGACGGAAGATGTTAGAATTTAAAGTCGGTGATCATGTAATGTTGAAAATATTTCCTCGGAAGGGACAAGTATGCTTTGGAAAGCACAGTAAACTAGCTCCCAGATTTATAGGACCATTTGAAATTATGGAAAGAATAGATTTAGTGGCATATCGACTAGCATTACCACCTCAATTGATAGGGATAAACGATGTGTTTCATGTGGCGATGCTAAGAAAGTATTATCCTGATGCGTCTCGTGTGTTGCAATGGCAGCATGTGGGTTTGAAACCTGACGAAACTATTGAGGAAATGCCACTTAAAATTGTAGACCATTCTATAAGAAGCTAAGGAACAAAGAAATACCTATGGTGAAGGTGAAATGGCAGTTCTAGGGTGATGAGCAGTGTAGATGGGAGCGAGAAGAATACATGAAAGAGCATTTTTCAGGGCTAATATAATCAATGTAACTCTAATTTCGAGGAAGAAATTAATTTTAAGGAGGAAAGACTGTAACGACCCTCAAATTCCATTGTAAATATGTGTAATTATTGGAAATAATACAAGTTGGTTGTGGAAAAAAAAAATAAATGCATTTCTTTTGATAAGGATTTAGTATTTGTCTTTGTAAGAACCAATAAATAATGTTTTGCATATATATATATATATATATATATATATATATATATATATATATATATGAGAAAAAAAAAGAGGTGGCAACTCAATTGAGCATGAGAGGAGAAGGGGGTACGTAGCGGGGGGGGGGGGGGGGGGGTGTTGTTCTGCAACCTTTTTCTTTTATCTTTCTCACTTTAAAGATCTCTAATTCACTCATTTCTCCACCAAAGGACTTGATTTTTGGCTTGTTGGAAAGAGGAAAAAGAGAAGAGTAACATAAGGGAAGAGCAGCTGTAGAAGATAAAGAATTCTGGAAGAGCAGTGAAGAGAACAGAGGCTGGTTTTTAAGTTTAAGGTAAAATGTATTGAATTTGCTATTTATGATAAAGTAGAATTAAGGAATGACATGAGTTCAATTTGTAGCTGTAGTAATCAGCAATGGACAACATGATAGTTGTTATGGGTAATGTATGATTCAGTTTGAAATTGAGACAAATTTCATGGCTGAACAGGGGCCTATAGTCATTAAACTTAGGTTGTGACTTGTGACTAACTTTAAGGGAATTCTAATGTCAATTGAAGTATATGTTTGTTTGAGATGAGTGAGTCAATTGTGATGCTTACAGAAATATGAGAAACATACTGTGGGCAATTGCACGTCTGTCTTGAGCATGAAATTAAACACGTTACCTCAATTTTTATATTGAAATCAGAAAAGTAAAACAATGGTCTTGTATGTAGTATAAAGGTATACTTAATGAACTATTGGTAGACTAGTGTTATGCTACAAGATAGTAAACCTGTTGTCTTTATTTTGAATGATGATTGAGTTGAGAATTGCATGACTTAAGGGCCGAGATACTTCAGAATACAGAGCTTAAAGTTCTCCTAAATTGAATACATATGAGAGACTATGACACTTAAGAGTATACCTATTCTATATTCATTTGTATAGAACTAGCAGCTGAAAGGTGGGAGTAGAAAGGGTACAAACTTTGATAAAATCCATAAAATACATCTAGAGTGTAGTTTTTTACAAGGGTAGATTAACTTTGAGGGTTATAGTGTGGTGAAAAATCTGCATAGTGAGCACAAATGACTTCTAGACCTAGTTGAGGTATGAGTTAAGGAACATGCCTAAGTAATGATTAAACCCTAAGGTAGATTGCTCTGAAAATTCTGAGCATTTGACCATAGCAAAACCATATAATGAGGCTCATTCTGGAAAAAATTTAAAGGAAAAGCACTAGTGGATTGACCGCAATTAATCCATGAAAAGTGCTATGGGAAATAGTTTGATAGAAACTCACTGTTTTGGCCTAGAATCAAAAAAGGGAAAACCTATGTTAGTATTGTCTTATGAGGCTGAATTTTGGTGAGTAGAACCCTCAGAAATTCTAGTTTCTAGTATCCAACACAAATTGATTTTGGAAAGGGGGTTAATCGAACTCAAAACTAGACCTTGTTAACCAGCCCCATCATCAGCAATTGCAAGAAAAATATGAACCCAGAAACCTTGGGAAATGATATCCTAAAATCTTGAATAAAATTTTTGGGCATTATTTGGAAAGTCCTACTACAATATGGAAAGTTTGATAGCATTTCGATGACTAGATATGTCTCAGTAAAATGGGAAAAATGATGACTCAGATTAGATTCTTGTTTAGCATAGGGACAGAGGTGAATGGGGTATTGAAATTCAGGGCTTCCATTGCTTAGAAAAATTAGAGAAAAATTCTCAGTGATACTAGGGAGATTGATGATATTGTCCACCAAATTTGGGGTCCATGGAGTACAAAATGAAGTTTCAGTAAATTCCACAAGTTGCACCTTGTACATCAACCTAGTATACATCAAGCCTAACCTCGAACCCAAGTGTATAATTGTGTAGCATTGGGTTAAACATGTTTAACTATACGAAACAATAGTGTGTAAACTGGTATAGCTGACACAATAAATGTGATCATGTAGTTCCAGGCTCAAAAAAACACAGGGTCAACAGGAAGGAGAGTAGTATCTATATATTTGTGAGTTAATTTATCGGCTTAAGTATGTGTATTCTGTTTGCATTAATCATACATGTGCATTGTAGATTGTTAGTATGTGATGCATGATTTATCAGGTTTTATACCTCATCTGGACTTTTGAGACGTTGTTTGGGTCTGTGGGTGAGATTTGGTGAGCTTACACGTTGCTACAATGACACTAGAGATAAGCAATAGTGAGCAGACATAAGTTCTTGGTTTTAGACTTATGTGTTTTACTGATATGCAACCATGATCATATTATTGCTGCATTTACATTGTTTATGAGCATTTGAGCATGCATCTATATGTTCTCAGAATATTTGCATTAAGTGATGAGTTAGGTTTTTACTCAGTGAGCCGTGATTATTTTGGGCTCATTACTCTCTATTTTTACAATTTTACAGGTCCTTCCCAGTTGGATAAGGGAAAAGGTGTGCTTAATGAGTAGGGTCAGATTTATGGGTGGTGTAGTCTCTTGTATATATGAATCCACTTTATTTTGATGTGCTGGTGCATTTCTACTATGTCTGTGGAAATTACTCTGATGAATGTATGTATAACTTTGAATGTTCAGAATTAAGTTAAATCTTCCACTGTGTGTGTTATTTTTGTTGTATATATTGAAATTGGTTACATCAAGTACGTGTTGAGGAAGAGGCTTAACAACAGTCGGGCGGGTAGACAGAGTGGTTTACACGTCAAGCTGTTGTGCCGGTCGGGTCACCGATGGGGTCTTGATAATGTTGATGAAACTTTTATTTAAGATCCTAAGGCCAAAGGATCCTATCATTGACTTGACATCTCAAAAAAACACCCTAGAAGTACATGTAACTAGGATGCACAATTGGACTTCCCCCAAATGCTGAAAGAAGTCTCTATGATTTGAGAGTGAAGATCGATTAGCTGACAAATAGGAGGCCAAGATGGGATGGTTACAGGAAAGCCTATGGCACCGACGAATGGAAGGCGAAGGTAGGACGGTTGTGGGAAAGTCCTAAGGTGATCTTCAATAGCCTCTAGGTGAGGCGAGAGAAGGCGTAAGCCTCAATGGCTTTTTTAAACTGTGATCATATTGATTTACATTCATTAGTTACCCTAAGTTGTCTGTCTACATGTAACTGCAATTCTGGCTGCATGTTGAAGTTTGCATTTTCCTCTCAATGTCTTTTTGATTTCCTCATATGTATCTCATGAATCTGTTCTGATCAGGTGTTTCCAGTCAAGAGGACTGTGCTATAAAGATCCGCAACCTTGAAAGCAAACTAGATTCTATTGTTTGTACAATAAAAGACCGCAAAGAGCTGGAAAAACATGTTCCAATGCCCTCAGAGATTGTGGTTGAGTATGACAAAGCAGCTACATTGTGGTCTCTGCATGAACAAATAAAACAAATAGAACAAGCAGTTGAAGAAGCTGCACATCCTAGCTCTAGAAGAAGTAAATGGCAATTTATGGGTGCCAGAGATGCTGGATCCAAAGAAGAGCTGCGTCTTGTTTATGGTGTGTCTGAGAGAACTGAAAGTGATGGAGCTGCTAATTTAATTCAAAAATTGAGAGCCATTAACTATGCCTTGGGAGAACTGGGACAATGGTGTGCTTACAAGGTTCCTCTAGATTAATTGAAGTTATAAATTGTATTTATACTACATTCCTTGACAATTTAATTTTTCAATAACTAATTTAGGATGCCTTTTTTTTTCCTAGGTTGCCCATTCATTTTTGACAGCCTTGCAGAATGATGAAAGGGCAAACTACCAGCTTGATGTCAAGTTTCAAGAATCATATTTAAACAAAGTTGTCTCTATCTTACAATGCCAGTTGTCTGAAGGAGCTGTTATTGACAAGGATCCAAAAGGTCCATGTAGGGAGAGTAACATTGCTCAAGTTGAAGAAGACATGGATGAAATTGAAGAGGGTGAGCTGCCTGACAGTTATGGTAAGCACTATTTTCATAATGAGTTCAGCTATTTATGTTGGTATAAATTGTCTATCCAGGAATGCCAAAAACCCACTAATTATTGGAATACCCCAAGGTCTCCATGATAAGACTGCAGAAGAAAAGGGAGGAATCTTCCTACTTTGGGGCATGGGAACTTTGAAAATGAACTGGTAATTAAAAATAATAAGTGGATGCTGTTTTTAATGTTTACGCGTGAGAGTTGACGGAATTTTCACATGGAATTATTTTTCTGGCAATAAATTATTCCTTTAGCGAATGATACTTCTGTATCAAAAATTAATTCTTCCAAGATTTATCCTGGAAAGGATGTTTTCTAAAATCCATTTTCTGTTATGGATTGTTAAACCTGTATAAAAGATGTGCTGTATAGCATACAGATTTTTCCTACAGTGTCCTCAACATATACCAGACTGTCACCTAGGGGGCATTTTCACTTCAAATTGCCTCATTGGTTCTGTAGGCATGATACTGGATTTCTCTATAATTTCTTGAATTTATGCTCTCCACAATCATTAAGAATGTACGAAAGGGATGTTTTAATATTTTTCTTCTGTTTTAATCTCTCTGTTTACAAATACATAGATTATAACTAGAATACTTGCTATCTTACAAGCTAACATTTTTTTAGTTGTAATCATGAATAGATAATTCAGCTATGAAATATTTAACACTCTTATTAAGATGCTGATTGTTCTTTTGTTATTCTTTTGGTTTTAAGTGGAAAAAATGCCTTCTACAAATTTTGAGCAAAAAAGAAATTACTTTAGGACACGCCTAATTTGTCGATGTCTCAAAACATTTAATAATTTTATATTATGAGCTTACATGTCCATAACATGCGTATCATTTAGTTAATTGATTGTTTATTGCCAAGTGATATTTGCTACCGCTTTGCCTAAGTAATTTGTGGTGCCTAGGCATTGCCGTGATTCGTTGATAATACTGTATCTACTTGTTAGATCCACATGATACCAAAGCGCACTTTGTATCAATGACTAATGATAAGGAGAGCACTTGCCCATGAAGTAGGTACCCTAACCGACATAAATGGTACATTCCTTTCAGAACAAGGTAGAAGTTAATTACGAAGATGTGTAATAAGTTGTGTTGAAGAAATTCCCTTTATTTCAAGATATAGATGAAATCAATTTCATTAGTCTATCCTAGCTAATTTTTGGTTAACTTCTTTATATTAATATTTTTAGTAATTTACTACTATGTTTACTAGAAAGTATGCCTTTGCATGTTTTGCTTTGTGAAAATTGGTAGTTTGTGAAATCTCAGGGGATAGTGACTAGCAAATGCTCACCTGTTTTGAAATTTCTCACCAATTAGTTCTTCAATCTTCACTGATATATTTCAACCTATTGTGAAGATCTTGTTTTATGATAAGCCCGTATCTCTATCCGAGAAGAAGAACATGAAACTTGTAATCTTGGCTTCTAAAAATATATGTGTACCTCACCAAAATAAAGGGTTGTGTCCTAGGTGACTATTTATATGCATTAATAACCAGTCTTTGGATTTTTGCTTCATTTGGCACTTCGATATATCAATCAAGTTTATGTGCTATGCTCAAAAATAGTTGCTTCTGGGGGAGAGCATGTAGATGTGATAATAGGAGGAGCTGTGGCTGATGGAAAGGTGACTCCCAAGGTGCAGTCGTTGGTCAAGATACTTCTCAAGTATCAGCACACTCAGGATTTTCGTGCAATTGTCTTTGTTGAGAGAGTAGTGGCTGCACTAGTTCTTCCAAAGGTTGAAATTTGTAAAAGCTATGCACCTAGTATTTCTATGGGTTCCATTTCATTGTGTTTCTATTCCTTCTCTTCTTAGAAGTTCCCCATATTTTTCTCTTGTTTTTCTTCATTGTGCAGGTTTTTGCAGAGCTTCCATCATTAAGTTTTATTAAGTGTGCAAGTCTGATTGGTCACAATAATAGTCAAGAAATGCGTACATCTCAAATGCAAGATGCAATTGCCAAGTTTCGTGATGGACAAGTATGCTTACTAGAGATAATCCTCATCCTTTTCTGGTTAAAAAAATCTTTGCTGTTGGTTCAATGGTTGTATATCATTGTCCTCATTAAAATTGGGTGCATCATTTTTAGGTAACATTATTAGTAGCCACTAGTGTTGCAGAGGAAGGACTGGATATTAGGCAATGCAATGTTGTCATTCGGTTTGACCTAGCAAAAACTGTCTTGGCCTATATCCAGTCTAGGGGTCGTGCAAGGAAGCCAGGTTCTGATTACATATTGATGGTTGAGAGGTATTGGGTGGTTACGATAAGTGCTGCCATTACTTATTTTTTATGGCCTTGGTCTATGTATCATCATATTGAATTAATTATGAATTGATCTGGTAGAAGGACTAATTACTGATCTATGTCATACCAACTTTTGTTTTGATTTTTTTAAAGGGGAAATTTATCACATGAAACCTTCCTAAGAAATGCTCGGAATAGTGAGGAGACCTTGCGAAAGGAAGCAATAGAGAGAACAGACCTTAGCCATCTAAAGGGTACTTCAAGATTAATGTCAGTGGATGCGACACCTGGTTCAGTCTACCAGGTGGAGTCAACGGGTGCAATGGTGAGCCTCAATTCTGCTGTTGGGCTCATCCACTTCTACTGCTCCCAATTGCCCAGTGACAGGTGTGCTTTCCATAACTATATAAAGTACTGCAATAAATATAGCTCCATAAGCATCAATTACTGTTACCTCTTACCCTTTTTTGTGATGACATAGGTATTCTATACTTCGTCCAGAATTTATTATGGAACGACATGAAAAACCTGGGGGTTCCACTGAATATTCATGCAAGCTTCAGCTCCCATGTAATGCCCCATTTGAGAAGCTTGAGGGTCCTGTCTGCAATTCCATGCGCCTTGCACAACAGGTACACTTATATATTTTAAATAGATTTGATATGGATTATCTCTCTTTAGATTTCTTATAGCAATGTATCATCCTAGAATAGCACTTGTTTTTTCATGTCTGTGTAGGCTGTTTGTCTGGCTGCTTGCAAGAAGCTGCATGAGATGGGGGCATTTACTGACATGCTTTTGCCTGACAAGGGAAGTGGTGAAGAAGGAGAGAAGGTTGATCATAATGATGAAGGAGATCCACTGCCTGGAACTGCAAGACATAGAGAATTCTATCCCGAAGGTGTTGCTGAAATTCTTCGGGTGAGCTTTTGCAAGCTATATTTATTTATTTTTTTCTTATCTTGTTTAAACTTAATAACCAGGTTTAGCTAGAAGGAAATAGAGGAAAAACTCACTTTTCTTATGTTCTTGTGTCATGTTTTGGGCTATTAGTCTTGAGTTATCTGGTTATATGTTATCATTATATTCGCAATTCAAAAGTTGAGGCATTAAGCCATTAACTACAATGCCTATGGTGATTTACTTGCAATGATGAAGTGTGGCATAAAGCCATAAGTTGATTATCTTGTAAGAACACAACTTTGATTGTGTACTTAATAACATCATCATAATTGTCTCGCATAAGCTTATCCTGGTTGTGAGAATTGCTATGTAAATGCCTTTTTTTTCCCTGATTTCTTCCCCTTTTTGTTGCAATGTTAGTGAACTCTATTTGTCTCCATATCGTTATTCGTGTGTGTAATCCATCAACCCAACCAAACCTGACCATGCTGAGTTAGGTCGTTTGGGGTTGGTAAAAATATGGTTGGTTTAGTCACTTTAAGAATGACCTGACCATGTTGGGTGGGGCGCGAGTTTTCAACATCGAGGTTGGTGAAACCCAATCAAACCTGGCGTAAGCCCCCATCCTTAATAATAATCTATCTTCGAGTCCTCTGCTGTTTTTTCGCAATATGTGCACTACTGCCCTTACTCTCTTCTTTTGTTGTGGGTATGGGCACCCTTAACTTTCCCATTTTGATTCTCCTTCCATCTCTTTCTTCTTCTTTTTCTCCTTGTTTTCCTAATCTCTCTGCAACATTCCATCTCTTTCTCTCTTCACCTCTCTCTCTCCCGCTTTCTTACTGACCCCATTTCATCTCAAGTTCTTTTGCAATTGCCCAGCAAACCAAAAAAAGGATCTCTTTTTTGCAATCGATAGTTATCCAAAAAAAGTCCAATTATTCTAGTAAATCATTTGATCAGACTAGCCTTAAGACTTTGGGTTGGGCCCCCCAAAAAAGGGGAGTTAGGTTGGCATCGGATCGGGTGAATACTCTAGTTAAAACTCTACCCAATTCGGCCTCACCCTACTTGCTTGAAATGTTTTAGTCCTTTTTTCATGTACATCTGCTATTTGATTACAAGGGGCCACATGTAGTACATATTAGTCCGCTACAAAGTTTTTCCCCAACAAAATGCATGTTGATTTCAATATGCTTGGTATGATCATGTTGTACTTGGTTATGCGTTCTGCCGAATGGTGGATTTATTGTCGCTTTGGAGTCACATGAGATTACCTTGTTGAATCTTGAAGTCTTCCAAAATGATTTTCAACCATAATAGTTTTTTCCACGATTGCTTTAAATTTCCTTTGGCGGTTGATGAGGCCACTATATTATGCTTTTTTTTTTTTTTTTTTTGGAAAAGGAACTATCGAATATATTACTAAAATTAGCTACCAAATGAGGTATCTGGACAGTCACAAGATTACATGGAATAAAAAATGTTTTGTTAGTTTTCAATCCACTCTCCAAAGTTGTATCCTTTATTGAGTTTTGTAGTATAGGTTTAATTACAAAACAAAATGTTGGATCTTTCCCAAGTTCTAGTGACATTTTTACAAGCATTGTTAAAGACTCTACTCTTTCGTTCCTCCCATATATGGTTAGTTATAATTTGCCCGTATGCGATAATAGTCTTATTTTGATTGTGCCCTTCCCCCTGCACTTCATCCCTCATCAGCATTGGCTTGATAATGTGGCACCTTGTTGCCATCTATTCTAGATTTCTGTCAAGAATTTGTAGCTGCTGAAAAAGTGCTTTGGGGTCTCCTTGCTGTTCCTTCACTAGCATCACATGGACGATTTTAGATAGGTGGTCGACAGTTTTCTTTGCATAATTTCAGCAATATTTAATTTATTAAGGAAGATAAGCCATGCTAAAATCTTGGCTTTGGTTGGGGCTTTTGTTTTCCAAATTAGGTGGGCTTGTTGGAAGAGAGTGGTATTAGTCCTGCTGTTATCCAGTTTTTTGGTAAAGGATTTTATTGTGAAGGTGTTGTCTTTTTTTCCCATCCATTCCGCTCTATCAACATCCTCTGAAGCCTGATAGGTCTTTAGGAAGTTTATGAGGTCTGTTACTCCTTAGACCTAACTCTCCCTGATGTTCATGTTGATGTACACAATCCATGCCCAACTCACTCTCCCTTCTTCCCTGGTGTGATGTATGAACTCTAATATAGGGGCGTGATGTTTGTTTGACAGTTTATACAAAGTTGGAAAAATGTCCTTTAGGTTATCAATTTTGTACTACTTGTCTTCTCAGAATGGGGCCTCTTCTCCATTGCCCACTTTCCATCGTAGTTGGGTTCTGAATAGTGGGTACAAGGCTGCAATAGATTTCTAGGGAGACCTCTTACTACATTTTTGGTTCACCCCCGCTTCTCTTCCCCTGGCTTGCTGTCTGTGGATGCTTTTGATTATTCGGGCCTATAGTGCTCCTGACTGCTTATACAACCTCCACATCCATTTTCCCATCAACGCCTTGTTTTTATTTATGATATTTCCCACGCCTAGTCCTCCTTGCTAGATGTCATGATAGACTTGGTCCCAATTGACCAAATGTTGTCCCTTCTCCCTGCCTTCTTGCTTCCAAAGGAACCAGTGCATGTTCTGTTAACTCTGTTTGCGACTCAGGGCATTTTGAACGTAGACAGGAAATATGTTGGGCTGGCCTCCAAAACATTTTTTAGAAGTAGTGGTTGACCTCCTCTGGATAAGTAACTCCCTGTCCATCCTTCTATTCTCTTTGATATTGTTTGGATCATAAAGTTCCAAAATTCTAATTTGTTGGAGCTGCCGCCCATCGGCTGGCCCAAATATTTTAAGGGCCATTTGCCCACTGAGACTTTTAGATTTGTAGCCAGGCCTTCAATCTTTGCCATTTCCATATTGATGCTTGCCACTGGCTTTTTGCTGTGTTTATGGATAGACTTGATATGAAGCAGAAAGCATGCAGGGCGTCCATTACCTTCTCTGTTTCGTTGTTGTCATTCTGCATGAATATCAAGCAGTCGTCTACAAAGAGGAGATGAGTTAAATGGATATCTTCCTTTCCTATTTTTCAGACCTTTAATTTTTTGCTTTGCTACCGCCTTCTCCATTATTCTTGTGAAAGCATCTGCTACTAGCGTGAATAGGAAGGGGATAGTGGGTCTTCTTGCCTTAGACCTCTATGTCCTTGAAACTTTCCCTTGGGTCACTCGTTGATGAAGATAGAGTAGGTGACTGATGTCAAGTAGGCTTTGATCCATTGTCTCCATTTGTCACCAAAACCTTTGGCCGTCAACACGTAGTCCACAAAATCACACCTGACCGAGTTATAGGCCTTAGCAAAATCAACTTTGAGGAGGATGCGCTTTTTCTTTTCCACCATGTAGTCTTCAACTACCCTGTTTGTGATTAGGATAACATCCAGGATTTGTCTGTCCTTGACAAATGTCATCTGTAACTCACTTACCGTATGCTGAAGAACATTCCTTAGTCTGTTTGCAAGGTTTTTTGCTTTTGTCTTGTAGATGTTGGTTATCAAGCTTATTGGGCGGAAGTTTGTGATCTTAATTGAGTTGTACTTCTTGGCGATAAGGCAAATGTAAGTTTCATTGACCTTTTTATTAATAATGGCATTGTTGTAAAACTGCCTCTCTGATTTTCTCTTCTTCAAACGACCTTTCTAACATGTGACTGTCCTCCTCTGATATCTTATGCTAGTCTAGACCCTCAACCCCCCAACATCTACTACTTGTTTCTTTGTATATGGTTTCAAAATGATTAACTGTGGTATCCCTAATCTGGTCATCATTCTCAAGGATCCGGCCACTCCCGTCTTCCAGCCTGTTAATGATGGCTCGTGCCTTTCTCAGGGGCAAGATTCTGTAGAAATATCTAGAGTTCACATCCCCCTCTTTTTCCCATATTAATTTTGCTCTTTGACGGGCCTTTCTTTCCATCCTAATTCCAGCTGTTGAATTTCTTTTCCATTCTTCTGTCCATAATTTCTGAGCTCCTGTCCCCACTTTCTAGAGCTTGATCTAGCGGCCAGAGGTTCTGAACCATAGCATCAAGCCGAGGTTTTTCTTGGGGTTGTTGGCTTTTGTTCCTAGACCATACTATATTATGCTTTTTGCTATCACATGTCACCAGATTCCTACAAAGAAATGTACAATGCCCAGTGGTGGAACTCCTATTAGTTATAAAGCCATCATTATTGGCATTTGTATATTCTTCCATGGTACAACTTTGTCACTTAAATAGAATGCTATTTTATGGAGTCCCTTTTGGGGTATTGTAGCACATGATTAGTAGCTCATAAGCGAATTTTTGGGAGATTTTGTATAATAAATTGGTTAATTGCACTAGTTGTGTATGCAATGTCAGGTGTACCAGCCTCTTATACATTTTCTTATTCTTGATGACGACATTTTCTGCTTCTCTAAGCTTTTGATTAGGATCAGATTATACCTCTTGGCCGTCATGCTAACTTCCTTGATTTTTAAGGAGATTAGTGGCGGGGGAGGGCAGGTGCGAAGACACGTGGCAATCAACTGAGGAAGGAAATTGTTGCAGGAGATTATGCAAAAGATTGTGCAGAGATTTCTTCGGAGCATGTACAATAAGAGGGACAACAAGGAAGGCGTGGTAGACTATCTGTGAGTCAGGCAGACAGTTTGATGATGTTGACAGAGTGGCAGTATTGCAAGAAAACTTAGAAGGTGCGAATAGGAAAACAGAACTGTTTGAAATGGCAGAACAAGGGAAAGCCAGCAGTAGGGAGGAAAAGACAGATGCGACAAATGGCAATCTCTTGCAAGCGGGAACAGGTGAGAGACTCCTAGTGCATCAAAACAAACTGAACAAGGGGACATGTTATGGTTAGAAGTGCCATAGACATTTCTTGAACAGGAGGAAGAGGAAGGACCTCCACGTGTCAAACTCAATACAAGGAATACCTTTTAAAAGACGTGGGATCTTTTGGTCACAAAGTAACAACTCCTCTAGGACATCAAGCAGCAGAGGATATAAGACAGTAATAAATAGAAAAGAAAAAAATTGGGGAGGTGCAATGTCAAAAGAGATGTTGAGACAAATGAGAGCCGAATCAAGAGTTATTAAGCTGGTTCACGTATTATCCAATGAAGCTATGACAGATGGATGCTATGAGATAGCAAAAGTGTGGGATGGAGATGTAGTGGAGTTTGAGGTAATGATGGAAGACTTTTCAGATAACTTGGAGGTATCATCAGCAGAATCTAATGACAACTACATAAGTGTTTCTTGGTTGTTTAGACAAAACCAAAGACAAGCACAACTTCCACCTCTTCCTTTAGATTTGGATCCACCTATGGACATTTAATCTCAGCTAATGAGCCTTCATCCTGATAATGATAAAGTTAGATATAGAGAGGAAGGGGAGTGGGAAGTAGTGGAGTTGGAGGGGAGTCGATCGAGAATTGAAATAGGGTCACAAGAAACGATGGCCAAATTTGTGAAATGAATGAACCCAGAGGTTCAATCCAAGAAGAGGGCAACATGGTCAATTATGCCCCTGTAACTAGAGGAGCAGCTAGGAGGCCACGAACGTGAGGGATAAGGGAGAAGCAAGATGAGGATACTTTCTTGGAATGTACGGGGGTGTGAAAGACAAAGAAAGGGTTATAATTAGCAGGAGCATTAGAAAGATAAACCCAAATATCTTTATCCTTTAGAAGACAAAATGGGAGAAAGTGGATGGAAAGCTAATAGGTGAGCTATGGTCCTCTCGAATTAGAGGTTGGCCTTGTCTCCCTTAAGTTAGAGGTGAAGGAGGAATCCTAAAAATATGCGATTCTGAATGCGTGGAAGTGATGGATTATGTGATTGGCAATTACTCAATTTCAATACGAATTAAAGAAAAGGCGAAGACCATTATGGTGGTTGTTGGGGGTGTATGGCTTAACGTCAGCCTCGAATCGTTAATTGTTTTCAGATAGGCTAGCAAGTCTCTTGACCATAAATGGGGATTCTTAGTGTGTGATGGGTGATTTTAACATATTTTGGTTTGTAGGGGAAAGGTTTAACAGTGCTAGGATTACCAGGAGTACGTAAGAATTTGACGCACTTATTGGCGAATGGGTCTAATTGACCCCCCTTTGCATGGAGCACGATCCATGTGGTCAAACCTTAGATGTCCCCCTAATTGCTATAGATTGGATAGTTTCCTAGTACCGGTTGGATGGACTAGCATGTTCCTTGGATTTAGACAAGAGGTTCTCCCTCAAACAACTTCGTATCACAAACCAATCTTCATGGAAACCAATTTAGTCAGGTGGGGACCTTCCCCTTTTCTATTAAAAAATGAATGGTGTAACCACAAAAACTTCCTTTAGAGAGTTCAAGTGTGGCGGTCTTCATCTTCTGCTTATGGCTGAGAGGGTCACAAGTTTATGTGCAAACTAAGTTTGGTCAAAGATGCCCTTAGGTATTGGGATAAGGAGGCATTTGGATTTGTGAAGGAGAGGAGAAAGGAGCTGGAGGACTTCATCAGAGAGTTCGATAACATGAAAGAAAGTGGGATATGGAATGAGGAGCTCTCCGCGTTTAGGCAATCATCTAGAATTGAATTGGAGGAGGTTTGTATGAGGCATGATAGGAAGACGCTTCAAAAGGCTAAAATTAAATGGTTAAATGAAGGAAATGCTAATACAAGACTTTTTCACAATATGTTGAGCAGTAGAAGATTTAGGAATGACATCATCACCATTGGAAAAGAGGAAGAGGCCTTGTTAGAATCGGAGGGTGAAATGATCCAAGAGGTCGTGGAGTATTTTAAAGGGATCTATGCCAACACAAATGGGTGGTCTAAATCTATAGAAGGGCTAGATTTGGGAGTCATTTCTTAGGAAGATCAGACGGCTATGGATTAGCCATTTGAGGTTGAGGGGGTACAAGAGGTAGTTTTTAACAATGAGTGTTTCAAATCCCTCGGTCTAAATGGCTTTTCTTATGCTCTTCTTTTTAGAAGTCTTGAGATTTTTTGAAAGAGGATATCATGAAGGTAATGAATGAATTCTATGAGTTGGGATTGTAACAAACAAAATGAATGGAACCTACATTTGCCTCATACCAAAAGAAGGTGCTCCCAAGAAGTTGAAGGATTATTGCTTTATTAGCTTAGCTAAGAACTTGTATAAGATCATTGCGAAAACATTGTCTTTAAGGCTCGGACAAATCCTTGATAAAATAGTGGATGAAGTTAGCCTTTATTGGAGGTAGACATATTCTAGATGCAGTGTTATAGCTAAGGAAGCAATTGAATATTATAGGGCCAGAAAATGCACACACATAGTGTTTAAGGTAGACTTTGCAAAAGCATATGATACAGTGGAGTGTCAATCTCTAGAATTCATACTTAGGGCAGTGGGTTTGGAAGTAGATGCATCTTGTGTGTTACGGGGTGTTAAGTCTTCAGTTACATATTTGGTGATTGTGAACAGGAGAATGAGGGAGGAATTTGCCGCATAAAGAGGTCTTAAGCAAGGTGACCCTTTTCCCTCTTCCTCTTTGCTATTGTGATAGATGGTTAGAGCAAGATTATGGTCAAAACCAGTGTTGTCAATGCGGTAAGGCGGTTTAAGACGATAAGCCTTAATAAAGCGAGGCGGCGCCTAGGCGGTCCTTAAAATAATTATTTAAAGATTCCTGAAGAATTATTTATTTATTTATTGGTCTCTTACCCAATATATATATATATATATATATATATATATATATATATATATATATATATATATATTCCTGAAAA
>JAJIYU010003367.1:0-27111 GCA_030144865.1 Tinospora cordifolia
CGACGTTAGTGTTAAAGAAAATTCAATCACCATTAGTATTCCCTGAGGACGATACCCGGACTTTCCGGATATTACTACAAGCGATCTCGTATACTTGCGAGTCCGCTAACACTGGCTCTACTTTATCATTCATCTCTGGACATGCCATAGATAGGGACTCAAACACCTTAGGTCAACCACCTGGCTCATGTTGAGTGCTGCAGCCGAGGAATGCATTTACCCTAATCTAATTTGTGAAGGTTGTATGTTGAGTTTGGGTGACTTCGAGACCATTATCGACCTTCGGGTATTAAAGTTCCTAGAGTTTGATGCTATACTAGGGATAGTCTGGCTAGCCGCATACCGTGCGCATGTCGACTATTTTTGCCAAGAGGGTCGTATTTTAAATACTAGGGCAACCTATTATTATCTTTCAAGGTAGTGCCTCTAATAGATCGAGAGCCCGAAGCAAAATGGTGACTCAGAATGAAATCGATATTCTAGCCGGTCCAACCACCATAGACGAGGGACCTTCATGGGCGAGTACGGATGAGATTCCTATTGTCAAAGATTTTTCTGATGTATTTCTTGAGTATTTACCTGGCTTGCCTCCTAAGCGGGTAATCGATTTCATTATTGAAGTTATTTTAGGGACACAGCCCATCTCGATCCCTCCTTATCAAATGGCACCTAAGGAATTGCAGGAATTAAAGGTCCAGCTAGAGGAATTGATGAATAAGGGTTTTATTACCCCTAGTGTGTCACCTTGGGGTGTTCCAGTGTTGTTTGTGAGGAAGAAAGATGGGAGCCTCCATTTGTATATCGACTATTGATAGTTGAACAAGGTGACAATAAAGAACAAGTACACTCTTCCGCACATTGATGATTTGTTTGACTAGCTCAAAGTTGCCACTGTGTTTTCAATGATAGATCTAAGATCTACATACTGGGTCAGGGAGGAGGATGTACCGAAGATGGCCTTTTGAACTCGTTATCGGCACTATGAGTTCCTAGACATGTCGTTTAGTGTGACAAATGCCCTTACGATGTTCATGGACCTGATGTAGAGAGTGTTTCATCCCTATCTCGACTCCTTTGTCATTATCTTTATTGATGACATTCTTATTTACTCGAAGACTAGGGAGGAACATGCCGAGCATTTGAGGATCACACTGTAGGCTCTTCAAAACCACCGCCTGTATTCTAAGTTTAGGAAGTGCAAGTTCTAGTTGACAAAGATCCAATTTTTAGCCCATGTGGTAGGAGCTGATGGTATTTCTATTGATCCGGCTAAGGTCGAGAATATTATTAGTTGGCAGAGACCTACTACAGTGATGGAGATCCAGAATTTTCTAGGTTTGGCAGGCAATTATCATAGATTTGTTTATAATTTCTCAAGGATTGTTGTAGCTGTGACGAAACTTACCTAGAAGGATGTGTCATTTGTATGGATAAATAAGTGTGAGAAAGTCTTTCTTGAGCTGAAGCGTCATTTGACATCTGCGCCAATACTTGTGTTTTCTAAACCTGGCCGTGAGTTGGTGATTTATATAGATGCATGTAAGACTAGCCTTGGGTGTGTGTTGATGTAGGGCAATTAGGTGATTTCTTATGCCTCATGACAGTTGAAGGTGCATAAGAGGAATTACCCTGTCCATGACTTAGAGCTGGCAGCAATGATATCTATGCTTAAGATTTGGCAACAGTCTCTGTATGGTGAGCATTTTACGCTTTATTCAGATCATAAGGGCCTCAAGTAATTATTTTCTTAGAGAAATTTGAATATGAGACAGAGGAGATAGATGAAGCTACTTAAGGATTATGAATTTACCATTAAGTACCATCCTGGGAAAGCTAATGTAGTGGTTGATGAGTTGAGCAGAGTACAGGTCGAGATTGCTTGTGTGACTAGACATATGCCCCTCAAGAGTGGAGGATGATTGATTATGTGATAGTGATGAGTATCCATGAGACTTCGACCGAGATCAAAGTCAGTGCACAAATGAGAGCCCAGCCACTGCTGCTTGCTGAGATCATGGAGGTACAACCTCATGATGTTGATTATGTGATGTACTGGGAGTGGGCAGATGATACTTCTTGTGTGGAGTGGTTGATTGACAGTAATGGTGCATCAAGGTTAGGGGACGATTGTGGGTACTAGATGACCTTCGCCTAAGACAAGGAGTACTAGCAGAACAAGTCAATCCTTTTAGATAGGTCGGCGAGGGTTAGGTTTAGATAGAGTTGACTATAATTGACTAAGTCAATCCTTTGATTAACCAACAATCGTAAAGTTAGATTTGAGCCAAGTTTTATGTAGATATTAAGAAACTAAGTTGATCATGTAGGATCAAACATCAGCGAGACACGACTGGTCACTAAAGGAGCATCGGGTGCTGAGCATCCTTGTCAGTAGTATTTTTCTAATTTATCACTTAACTTGTTATTTTGTCATAAATAAAATGTTATTACATATTGAAATGCATTTGCAATCTTTAAATGTGATTTAAATGAAAATGTGCACCAATATCAAGGTTTGGATGCGGGTTAGGGTATTAAATGTCGTAGAGCATTGAGGATGAGTGACTATTGTACCCAGGGGTACGATCGGGCCAAGTCTATCAATTGGCTCCTTATAGGGGATCTGAGGCCACCATACATGAGGTATGAACTGGCGAATCCCTATGATATGATATGAATATATGCCTAGCCGTCGGGTATCACCCGCTCGAGTAGATTCATCATTGCCTTGTAGGTATTGAGAGCTTCAACATGTGTTTTCAGCATTAAACACCATTTTTGAAATGGAAGATGCACAATTGCATTGTGGATTTAGCATTCATTACTACTGCATCTACTCGCATTATTATTATTGTGCATACATACATGACACTGCTTTTCTAGAATTATTTTTCTAAGTTATAGATTAAGTTACATTACTCACTGAGTCGCTATGGACAAAATTGGCTCACTACTTTAACATTTCAGGTTCTTCTTCTGATATGGACCAAGAAAAGAAGGTGGTCATTGCATAAAGCTCACCTTATTTATTTTGGTAGGTTTTCTCATATGGTTTACTATTTTAAGAGTTAGTATGATGTATAGGAAGTGAGAAAAATATTGTAGATATTCTCACTATCACATTTTCGCTACCGCTACAATTAGGAGACTATATATATAGTTTACTTTTGTTTAACTTAAAAAAATTACTATAATTATTTATTCTAGTTGCTTCCGCATTTGTTATGATTACTCTGATAGTATTATGTATGGTGTTGTGAAGAAACTTAACAGTGTTTTGGGTGAGCTCAATTTGAGAATGGGTTTGTCAGAACACTGTGTCAGTTGATTTGTAACACACCAGGTCCTACTACGTGACGATATTGTCCCCACTTAGCCACGGACACACAGTGGGGGTTTTGTTCCTAGAAAGGCTTAAACTCGAGCCACCCCCAAAAGGCTTCGGCACTAGTAAACACCCGCGTATGCAATCATAACCCAGTCTCAACTCTGAGGTCCAACTAATGTGGGATTATTACAATGCACCCCCCTTGGAGGCCATCTCGTCCTCAAGATGCACACCCGTTACACTCAGAAGCGGCTCTGATACCATTTTGTAACACATCGGGTCCCACTACGTGACGATATTGTCCCCACTTAGCCACAGACACATGTGGGGGTTTTGTTCCTGTAAAGACTCAAACTCGAGCCACCCCCAAAAAGCCTCGGCACTAGTGAACACCCGCGTATGCACCCATAACCCAATCTCAACTCTGAGGTCTAGCCGATGTGGGATTATTACAATCCACCCCCCTTGGAGACCAACTCGTCCTCGAGATGTACACCTATTACACTCAGAGGCAGCTCTGATGCCATTTTATAACACACGGGGTCCCACTACATGATGATATTTTTCCAACTTAGCCACAGACACACCGTGGGGGTTTTGTTCCTGGAGAGACTCGAACTCGAGCCACCCCCAAAAGGCCTTGGCACGAGTAAACACCCGTGTATGCACTTATAACCCAGCCTCAACTGTGAGGTCCAGCCAATGTGGGATTATTAGAATCCACCCCCCTTGGAGGCCATCTCCTCCTTGAGATTTACACCCATTACACTCAGAGGTGGCTCTGATACCATTTTGTAACACACCGAGTCCTACTACGTGACGATATTGTCCCCACTTAGCCACAGACACACCGTGGGGGTTTTGTTCCTAGAGAGGCTCAAACTCAAGCCACCCCCAAAAGGCCTCGGCACTAGTAAACACTGGCGTATGCACTCATAGCCCAGTCTCAACTGTGAGGTCCAGCCGATGTGGGATTATTACATGGTTCATCCTTCTCCCTAGGGAAGGGGTCCCGACATAAAGTGTGATGTTCAACATGAAAATCACCCTTTTTATGTGTTTCTAACCAGGTAGTGGCAGCCCAATGCCCTACATACAAACCCATTAGGGTATGTGAGTGAAAAAAATCGAAAAAGAGAGTATTTTTATTCATTTTATGTGCAAGTCACATGGGCTGAATGTGTGCAGCCACAGAGAAGGATATTAAAACCTAAACGTAGAGAAGAAAATTGTCTCAAAATGGACATAAACATAAGAGACATCATCCATACACATACAAACATACACCAAACACAAACTAAAACTGGGTATTTTGGGGGTGTTTTACTGCATTCAAGTATGCAGCCATGTAATAGTGGGTTAAACACTTAGAACAGTAAGGAAACATGAGGAAAGCTATAGAAAAAATATGAAATGAATCTCTAAAGGAACAATCTTAATTTTGAGTTGAATAGTCATGAAAACACTTAAAAACGGAGTTCTCATGTACTTTAGTATTAAAAGTCTTCGGGTAAAAAGTTGAAACCTTTGTGCTCATGTAAAAACACTTGAAAACTATTAGGGTATGGTTAGAACGAAAGGAAAGTGATTGGAAATAGATTCCCTAGCCTATAGTGTAACACCCTGCCTCCCCCTCATAGCCCATCCCATCTGGTTTTCGGTTTGAAGGGCAATATTACCATAATGCCCTCAAGTAATCAATAATAAGTAAGCACGTTACCATCACATGCGAAAATCATTCATGGCCACTCGAGAGGCAGAGCATCACTTTATCTCTTTTCTTTTTCTTTCTTTCTATCTTTTCACTATCTCAACTCTATGAGATTTCTTATGACATGTCAACTCATATAGATTCCACATAAAACACTTTGAAATCTTTAGATGAAATAAATCAATATCCTTTGTTTAAAAATTAATTTAAATATCCAATGGTACAAAGACCTTTTATTTTAATGAAACATCTTTAAAAGTAACAAGGAAACTAAGGCCAACATGTCCGACTTAAAAGAAAACAAGAATAGAAAACTCTGAAAATAATCTAGATTATCTACGTTGCCTCTGATCTTTAATTTCTTAAAATTCTAGAAAAAAGGGTGAGTTGAAGAGCCCAATGGATCCTCGCAAATATTTAAATCATTATTTCAATTAAATAAACTATACATGTCAAACACTTTTATAGATTAAGTGGTTCAAATAATAATTTGTTATTAGTTGAAGTTAAGATCGAAATGAATTCACCTCTGTATTCGAAATCATGGGAAAGATCAATCTTAAAAACTCAATCCCCTATTCAATGAAATGGAATCAGTCTGGATACCCATGTCTTAATCAAGAAAATCAATAAAATACCAACAAGCTAAGTTCGAGGTTGGAACACACAACGAAGTCGTCATCATCGCAATGGTACATTGTTATGATCTTTATTAATCTTTCTTTAGTGATAAATCACACAATTCTCGGATTAAATTAGATATATAACATATGAGCATCATAAGCACAATGGAAATTATTCATGGCAATCTTAACATGTTATTTCACATGCATCATCATTGACATAATTCTAATCATGCATGTCCAGCTCAAGTATAGTACGAACATTTAATTTCAAATAGAGCATGTGTATCCAATCCTAGGCTAACAAGCATACATGCATATATCATTTGAATTAAATAATAAGTTAAAATAAAAAATCATCTCCACTTCGAAGCCTTAGTTCCTTTTTATCTTTCGTATCGTTATTCTAATCCTTCTTTGAGCCTACAACCTTGAAGATTAAGATTCAATACATTATTTTTTTTATGATAACAATGTTTCTAACATTCTTGAATCATATCCTAATGATTTCTATCTAATATGGCCTTTAATTGTGCAAGAATATCACCCTAGATGAGTCTTAGTATGGTCTTGGGTTTTTGTACCCTGATAGAGGAAAAGATTATTATAACAATTAGAATGAAAAATTAAAATATAAGAAATCCATAAGCACTACCGAGGCAGGCTACCAAGCTGATGCTAACACTATCGAAGTAGAATACTGCGGTAACTAATGGGTGTTACAAAAGTGCAGTGTCATTATCGCGATAGACTACCACGATAACTAGAGGAGTTTCCAAAAAATAGTGTCATCATTGTTGTAGGCTACCACTATAATCAAAAGAGAATTTGCAAAAACAAAGGAAGACGAAGGCATTAAAAAGGCAGGCTACCTCGGTAACACCTGCATTACCTTCGTAATGGTAATCATTACTGTGGTAATCAACACAAAAACTAGTTTTCCATTTATATTTCTCTTCTCATTTGCTTTCCTATGACGTTGGTATTCTAATACTTTCAATTCTAAACCATGATCATGCACTTGAGACTTAGATAAGGTATTATACTTTCTTTGATTTGTTTAATCCTCTGGTTCCTCCAAAAGAATGCCCAGCAATGCGTTCTTCCTATTGTCAATGTAGAACTTTGTTTCTCCTCCTTCTTACAACTATAGTTGTTGTGTGGAAAAGCTAGGGAATGAAAGGGTGTTTAGAAGAGAACTAAGTGAGCAAGAAGAGAAGTGATTCGCACTTGCTTGAGTGAGGAGAATGGGTGCTCATGCATTGGGTTTACATAGAGTTCCAATAGACAGGTTTTGAAAAGTTTTGGGTTGTCTTTATTTTAGAAACCTCTCCTAACCCTGTTTTGCTTGCTTACCACGCACAAATATTAGCAAGTAGTGTTTTTTAGAAGTTGCCCACACATTGGAACTTTCTTATAATCATTTTGGAAACTTTACAAAATCGTTTCATGCATGTTTTACTCGTATTACGACGGTAGTGAAAATTACCTACCACAGTAACCCGAACACAATGTTTTGATTGGATTTTTTGGACAGGAACACACAACCACAGTAGTGTTTTTCATTATTGCAGTAACCAGTGAGTTCGTCATTTGCAAATTTTTATGTTTTGTTCCAATTATCCTACCCCTTCGTACATTTGATTGTACATACTTTACATCATAAATTCCATGGTTTTCTCCAGGTTTACTTTATTTTATTTTATTTTTATTTAATTATCTAATAATATTGTGAAAATTTTAGGGTATCACAACCTAACCCCCTTAAAATAAATTTTGTCCTCAGAATTTGTACATAATAGTTTAATTAACGTACTACTACTATTACTATTGAGGAGCTTGAGTTTTGGTAGGGTATAATTTTGTCGTATGTCCTCATTGGCCACAACAATAACATAATCTCTAACGTTTGGCCTACTACCTTAGCTCCTTTTTGGCGTAGTTACGTTGTGTCTAGGAGCTCTATTGTTTATGCTACTAGGTTTGAGATGTTCGATTACCTTCATCCAGATAAGTATTATGCTTCTTGTTCCCATTCTCCGTCTTTCGATCATCATGTAGCCTCTTGTTTCAATTCTTTAGGGATTGTTTGAAGCTGATGTCTTTCTTGATTAATTTGGCCCTACCTATCAATCCTTGGATGTAGTTAGCCTCAAGGGAATGACCAGCTTTCTAATTTCCACTCCTAATCTATTCGGCAACGAGGCCTAATGAGCATGAACTTAGGGTTGTGGCTATATTAGGGCGTTAGCTATATTGGGGTGGGTTCTTTGCTTGAGTCCTCATAACTTGCTCAACCACCTATTAAGTGTCTCTATCAACATCACTAGTGATAAAATTTTTCTAACGGTATCTGCTGCAGCCACAGGTGCCCTCTGATCCCTTTGACTAGACTCATTAGTGTTCTCTTCTCTTGTCGCATTTCCTTATCGGATAAGGTATCAGAATGGAGAAATTTTAAGGAGAATATCAATCTGGGGGTAAACAAACCATCTTCCCTTATTCTTGGGATATAAAATGTCTTTTTGGACTTGTGATAATAGTTGTCTTTCCTTAACATATTTGTTATATTTGTTTCCTCAAGTTTTTGTTTCATTCGTGTTGTCATGACGCTAAATTCATATCTCTTGGTTCTCAATTTGTTCAATGATCTATTAGCTTATTCTTCTAAGTTCTGTTTGAGGATTTTCAAGGTCTTTTAATGTTGTTAAGTATAGTGTTTTGGTTTCATGATCACAATACACGTGATGTACTTATTAATTTAAATAAAAGTAGCATGCATATAAACAATTATTCAATCATATCATTTCACACTAGCATAGTGAAATTCCAAGCTTCCATCCATGCCATTGCGTTTGAGCATCCTATACCTCTCTTGCCTAGCGACACAAGCTTCCACCCAGAGATCTCACTACACAAAAACAATTTCGCAAATGTCTGAAGGACTAAGGCTTCCCAAGCCTCACTACACTTAACCGTTCTATACCAGCTAAGCATAGGGAAACAAGCTCTTCCAAAGTCACTGATTAAACCCCCACTACAAGAAATTGATGATACAACAACGTCAATTCCACAATGTGCAACAACGACCATTTTAATAGAAGGCGTACAATAACATTCATAAAATGTCTGTTGTAAAATTGCTTATGTAAAATCTGTATGACAACATTCACTATGGGAACGTTGTTTAAAAGGCCATTATAACGAGCATACGAACATTGTTCTATGTTACTACAACAATTGTAGTTGCTCATTGTCGAATGACACGTTCTATAACATTCGTTAGTCGTTTGTTGTTAAAAGAACGTAAGTTATTACAACATACATTCGTGAACGTTGTCTATAGCCGTCTATAACAAGGTTTATTTTACCGCTATAAACGTATTACGTTATATATATACATACGTTACGTTATACCTATATAATACCACTAATGCGTGAATAATGGTATAACTCGTGAATGGTGGTATAATGTAGGCATAAAGATCGAATAATATGCGTATAAAGATATATGGATAATGATAGAATAATGCGTGAATAATGGTATAACCCATGAATAGTAGTATAATGTAGGTATAATGCTAGAATAAGACACGTATAAAAATGTTGGGATATCGATCGAATATTGCGTGAATAATATATTAGGTATATATAACACGTGAAATGTTGTATAATGTAAGAATAAATATTGAATAATACACGTATAAAAATGTAGCGATTACAATTGAATAATTAATTTGTGAATAGTGGTATAATGTAGGTATAATGCTATAATAATGCACGTATAAAAATATAGGGATATCGATCGAATATTGCATGAATAATATATATGGTATATATAAGACATGAAATGTGGTATAATGTTGGAATAAATATTGAATAATACACATATAGAAATCTAGCGATAACAATCGAATAATTAATTCGTGAATGATGGTATGTATATATAACCAGTAAAATGTAGTATAATGTAGAGATAAATATCGAATAATGCGTGTATAAAAATCTAGCGATAATGTTCGAATAATGTGTGGATAATGGTATAAATAACCAGTGCAATGTTGTATAATGTAGGGATAAAGATCGAATAATGCCCTTATAAAAATCTAGCGATAATGATCGAATAATGCGTGAATAATGATATATATAACCCGCAAAATATGGTATAATGTAGGTATAAAAATTGAATAATGTACATATAAACATTTAGCGATAACGATCAAATAATGCGTGTATGATGAAATGTATATATAACCCGTAAAATGCAGTATAATAGAGGGATAAAGATCAAATAATGTGTGTATAAAAATCTAGCGATAATGATAGAATAATGCGTGAATAATGGTACGAATAAGCCGTGAAATGTGATATAATGTAGGGATAAAAATCGAATAAAATCAGTATAATAACCCATGAAATGTGGTATAAGGCATGAATAATGGTATGAATAACCCGTTAATTGATCACTTATATCATTTCCGAATAAAATCAATATAATAAAGTTCACATATGAATAACATTATTCATAGATGAGTCAAAAATAAAACAATGTGCCCCAAAAGACAAAATAAAATGACAAAATTCAAATGAAAAATAGTTGAGATTGTTATAAATGAACCATAATCATGTTCAAATTATACATATCTGAAATATCAAAAACGGTATTACACATTGTCCTTGAAAAACTGTGATGCAAGATATGAAAGCCTAGCTTTTTCCATTCTTCACTTCTTTAAAACCCACTATGATTGGATCCTACTGTCAACACCGAATCGACTTGATCTTTCATCGTCACTCTTGGTGCCTTTATTCTGCTTCATTCTACCATGCAAGTACCGATTAAGAGCCACCCTTTTTCTGTAGCTCGCCACATCAAAATCATGTGAAATTTCCTTTTCGGTTGCAAAACATTCAGCAAAATAAAACATGAACATTCCACAATCACACTCATTTTGTTCTGGTAGATTATCAACCACTTGCACCTTGAATGGTTCTTTCCTAGGTCTATCCTTTTGGTCAACTTTCAATTTGTAAAATCCAATCATCTCGAGATAAAAAGGAAGAATGGTGGAATAAGCTTGAACTGCCTCCATTGACGCAGCATCAATAGTAGGAGTGCGCAGGGAATTGTAAACATATATGCAACCCTCGTAAATGTTGATGCAACCTAGTATCCAGTGGAACGTAGCCACAACATCAATAGGAAAAATGACTTAGTCAACATCAGACCACAGAGTGTTGCAGTACATGTAGTGCCCTAGCATATACTCCATAATTACTATATCATCCCCTAACACAGATGCATCCTTCTCTTTTTCAAATCTACCATAAATAGACTGCAACTTTTGATCGAAAAAGTTGTCTGTCATTGTACACTTCACCTTAATTGATTCATCATACTCGCTTTTCTTGCGCAAGTAATAGAACATCACATCTACATGTTGCCAATACAAAATTTCTAAATTAAAATAAAAGATTTGGGTCATGAATAAAAATTGTATGATCATGAAACATTCAAAACATAATAAGTATGTTGTTTGTATAACATCTTATTATACTGAAATAATAAACATAAAAGAGTTTAAGAACACGTTACATAGATGATATTGGTATCATATCAGTATAATATGTATACAAAACAACATAACATAGTTTAAGGACATGGAATATATAGGTGAAATTGATATCATATCAATATAATATGTGTGTACAGACATTGCAAAGTGTCCAAAACCCTATATTTTGATATCATGTTGGTATATTATCAGTATAATATCTGTAAGCAATAATATCAAGTGCAAAAAATTAAACTTACAGAGGAGGAGATAAGCTGGCCTGGGGTGATCAATGTGTAAAACCATTCCTTATCAGTGATATCAGCAATTAAAAAATCAAAAGCTGGATTCAGATTGTTCTCACGATCATGGTATACTTTATTTGACCTAAATAATGTGACAGATGTTAATATCAATGTATTATAAATAACAACAACATTCGGAATGCAAACTTGATCTCTAGGAAAACTTACTTTGAGTGCTTCAGCTGACCCTTTTGAATCCACTCATCAAACTCAGCTACAGCACTGCTGTCTATATCTTCAAGCAGACAGATGGCTAAGGGGGATAGTCATCCCTTCACAATCGCCTTTCCTTTATGTTTATCTCTAGCGGGATGCCTCCCCCTATTATTAACTGTAGGAGGTGGAAGAAGTGGAGTGTGATCTTCAGTAGAGAAGGCTAAAGTTACAACATTGACGGCCGACTCAACAATTTCATCAATCGTGGTTTCTCGTTCACATTCAACAGGTGCATAATCTTTTAATTCATCCTTGTCAGAAACCTGGGTCAGCGAAATTAAACGATAAATGTCTTAAAAGTAGATAAATTAAGGACAGTTAGATTCATAAAAACTACAAAAGCATAATCTTGAATTATTAAAAGAATCATATCCATGATCTTGCTAGGGTTGATGTTTTTTTCTTTATTCTTTCACCTTCAGTTATTGTTGAGTCGGCCTTTAACATGAAAATATGCAATATTAATGGATAAATGAAATTAAATGTAAATGACAAATGACAATCCAAATAAAGTGTTCAAAATTACCTTCCTCTTTTTGTCGGTATCAGTAATAATCTCTTGCAATGCCGTCAAAATCTGGCTTGCAGCTTCAACATCTGTACATTTTTCTATATTAGCAGATTCTTTACAGCCTTCTGCTTTATTTACATCATCTTCCTACATGAAAAATGAAAAATTTAGTGAGCCAAATGAATGTATAGAGTTGGTATAATATCAATATACACAAGCAAACAGTAGAAAACAGCAAGCATATAGTATATAATATATTATACTCATAGTATAATGTAGGGATATAAATGGTATACTACTATCATATCATTACTATATTGCAACGAAAGTCTAAAAGAATTCATTGGTTTTGAAGCTTGGAACATTTACCTTCTGCAATAGAGATTTCAAATAATTAATTCCTTCAAAAATCTTATCAAAACCCTCTTTTAACATTATTTTGATCTTGTTACAACAATTGCACTGCCTTCCAGGTATACTAATGGTTGCGACAGCCTTATTTACAGGAATATTACTGCAAATAGTTTTATTTACAGGAAACGGCAAAAGAAAAATTGGGGGATCAACAAAAACATCGTAATCTGAAAATTGATGTTCGCCCCCATCTTGTTCTGCAATCAAGCCATCAATGTATGGCTGGAGTAGCTCATTGGGGCTTGCTACAAAACTTTTGAATTGAAATAGCCAAATATGAGATCATAAGAAATTTGACAACAAAGAATAGTTCAATTATAATATAAATGTTGTGTATATATAATATATGATCAAATACATAAAAAATTACCTCATTAATAGATAAATTGTTTAGGACCTTCTCCATGCTCTTGAAATTGGGCGTGCCAATGCAATTCTAGTTTAGTATATGAGGAAATCGATTAATACATCGATTGATAAACAAACCATCCGCATGAACAAAACACTCATAAAACCAAACTTATAATGCGATTGGGAACCTAAGAAGCCTGTACATGATCGGGTATTTGCCCCTCCCAACTTCGAGTCGGATTGCATTCGCTACAAAATTATCCTTCATGGATTTGTTGTGTCAAAAAGAGCCCTGCACCAGGGATAATCCATATATTCACCAGTTTGTACAAGTTCAAAATCAACTTCATTTACTAACTTTTCCATTTTATTAGGAAACAAAAAACAATTAATGAAGAACTAAACTGCAATCTTCACAGCATGGTCATCATTGTACCATACCCTATTTGTAAATGCGTCAACTATACACTTCTTATTTATACGTGCCACTCCCTTAAAGTATTTATCCTTCAAAATTTGACCCTCAAAACCAGTTGTAATGTTTCTGGTTTTTCCGGTGCATTTCAAACCCATTATCATTGCAAATTCAACTATAAAAAACTTTGCAATAATGTTATTGAATTTGAAGACCGGAATAGATTCGTCTTCTTGAACAAACTCTCTCAACAATATGTTATGAATAATATGAGGTTGCCAAAACAACTGCTTCATATCAAGAAAGTGGCCAAAACAAGTCTCCTAGAACTTGAGCAGCTGGTAATCTGTCAGAGTGGAAATCAACATGTTGTGTGCGTTCAAGTTAGTCAGGCACCCAACCCTGGCTGAGTGTATATCTTCAGGTTTAACAATATATTAATATTTCTGCAGGTGTATAATACCAGAATAACATGTTAAAAAGTGTATAATAACAAAATAAAAAGATGTATAATATCAGTATAATCATTCCAATGAATATAAGATCATTATACATCTTTATATCAGAATAAACATCATAATAGTATAGCAATTTTATACTTTATTATCGTAGTTCAAAGAAAGTTGAACAGACCACACAACCATTTACTATCACATTCAGACGAATACGAATACAAGATTCGGAAGAGTGACATTTACCTGGTTCTCAGCATTTACGTTCATCCTGTTGGTAGAGGATGAACACTCATTCTTCATTGTAACAGTGGAAATTGCAAGTAAATGAATAACTGAATCGAAGAAGACAGAGAGATTAGGGCACAAAAATGGAAACAACCTGAATCGAAAGCTGAATAGCAAGGATGTGATTTATGCGCATGTATATATATATATATATGTTATATGTACGATAATTCTGAATGAATAATACGGGTATAACATAAGAATAATACAGGTATAATATTTGAATAACGGAAAAATATGCGTGAATAGTGGTATAATGTGAGGATAATATCTAAATAATTCATGTATAAGAATTGTTCGGTCGCTTGGCAAAAACAATTCGGGATGAATAATGCGAGGATAAACGAATAATGCACGCATATATATATACACTTTAATTTTGACTGAATAATGCGGGTATAACAAAAGAATAATTCATGTATAAGGTGCGTGAATAGAGGTATAATGTGAGAATAATTTCATAATAATGCAAGGATTAACGAGTAATGCGCGCATATATATATGTACTTTATTTATGACTGAATAATGCAAATATAACAAACGAATAATTCATGCATAATGCGTGTGAATAACAGTATAATGTGAGAATAATTTCATACAATTATTTATATAATTGATTATATATATATACCATATTATTTGTATATCACGCATAAACCATTACACATACATATACACCATGTTATTTGTATATATATATGTGTGTGTGTGTGTGTGTATATAAGTAGTGGGATAATGTTAAAATAACAATCGAATAATAGAAGTATAAAATTGTTGTTCCTCTGTTTCTGCTATATGCATTATATAAATAATTTTATGTATAATATATATATATATATATATATATATATAATTGTATAAACAATTATATCAATAATTGTATGTGTAACAATTATATATATATATATATATATATATATATATATGTATATATATATACCATGTTATTTGTATATCATATATATATATAATTGTATAAACAATTATATCAATAATTGTATCAATAATTATATCAATAATTGTATGTGTAACAATTATATATATAGATATTTGTATGTCACATTATTTACATATATAAGCAATTATTTAAGTAATTGCATGTATAAATAATTATATGTAACAGTACTAAATTATTAATTTTAAATGATAAAGCTAAGTTTTTAATAAATAAATGCTAAAGTCAAAAAATCAAATTTAAGTTTAAATTCGCTTTAATGTAAAAAGTTTCTATTATATGTAGTATAGATAAATATATTAAATGTATTGAAAGAATATTCTTATATTATTTTACTTATTTTCAATTGTTATTTGAGATTTAAAAAAAAAACAAGATCATTTGCCATTATTATCGTTAATAATAAGTTGCATTATGCCTCTACCATTACTGACATTATTCCATAATTATTCATATGTTATGCATACGTTATACTGCATTTTCATATCAACAATCGAACAATTTTTATACTCGCATTATTCAGATATTATTCTTACATTATACCATTACTTGCGTTATTTCATGACTATTCATAAGTTATACATACTTTATACCGAACTTTATTCACATGTTATCCATGCATTATTTATATGTTATCCCCGCAATTTTTAACCAAAACAACCGAACAATTTTATACTCGTATTATTCAGTTATTATTCTTGCATTATACCATTCTTAAAGTATTTATCTGTTGCTTGGTATGTTATACCTCTAACATTACTAGCATTATTTCATAATTATTCATATGTTATGCATACGTTATACCACATTTTCATATCAACAATCGAACAATTTTTATACTCGCATTATTCAAATATTATTCTTGCATTATACCATTACTCGCATTATTTTATGATTATTTATATGTTATACATACTTTATACCAAACTTTATTCACATGTTATCTCTGCATTATTCACATGTTATCCCCGCAATTTTTTACTAAAACAACCGAACAATTTTATTGTAGTATTATTTAATTATTATTCTTGCATTATACCATTCTTAAAGTATTTATCCGTTTCTCGGTATGTTATACCTCTACCATTACTTGCATTATTTTATAATTATTCATATGTTATGCATACATTATACCGCATTTTATTCACATGTTATCTCTGCATTATTGACATGTTAACCCGCATTTTTGTATCAACAACCGAAAAATCGTTATACTTGCATTATTCGTACATTATTCTCACATTATACTACAAAAAATATAAAAAGAAAAAAAAACCAGCTCCCACCCTAAAAAAAATCACGTGGGAATACTCATCTTCTTCAGAGTCACCGTTGTTAGATCATCTTTTTTGTGCGTTTAAGTTCTTGAATTTTCACTGCTCATTTTTCTTCTGATAATCTTCTTATTGTTCTTCTTTGGGTATTTGGGTATTTGGGAATGAAATATCTACTTCTGCATTTGGAAACAAAATCTCTGCTTGTAACGGTTGGTCTTCTTCTTTGTGCGTTTTAGTTCATCGATCTTCTTCTTTTGTCTTTCTTCTATTAATCTTCATTTGTTGTTGTTGTCCTTCTTTGGGTAGTTGGGAACAAAATATTTGCTTCTGCATTTGGGAACGAAAGCTCTGTTTGTAAGGGTTGGTCTTCTTCTTTGTGCATTTCAATTCATTGATCTTCTTTGTTTGTCTTTCTTCTGTTAATCTTCATTTGTTGTTGTTCTTCTTCTTTGGGTAGTTGGGAACGAAATATCTACTTTTGTATTGGGGAAAGAAAGCTCTGCTTATAACGGTTGGTCTTCTTTATGGGTTTGGTAACTGTTGTTGTTCTTCTGTTATTATTGTTATTTTTTTTTCTTTTTTGGTTGTTCTTGAATTTCTGTCTAAGTTTTATATGTTTGGATTGTGTATTAAATCCTACTTTTTAATTATGTGATAATTATTTATTGCATATAAAGTAATTAGTTAATTCCTTTGCATTTTGTATCAACATGCATATTATATCTTCTATAGCCACTATGACAAAAAAAAAACTTTAGAAGCTGGTGAAGTAAGTATTTTATTTTCAGTGATATTCATAATGATGCATTTTTGGTCAAATTTATGTGAACATTATAAGACAAATAATTCTATATATATGAATGCATTTTTCTTTCAAGTCCTCTAAACAAGTTGAGAAGAGAGCTAAGAAGCAATGGACAGCCATGTTGGCTGCAATGAATCATTTTGAGAATGAAGGTGTAAGACTGTCTAATGAAGACTCCAACTCACCAAGATCATCACCCAAAATAGAAAGTAATGTAAAAGCAACAAAGATTGATAGCACAACAAAGAAGCGTGGACCCACTAGGATGGGTTTGGTTTTGGAACATGCTCCTAGAATGGAAGTTGAGTTCAATGAAAGAGGGCAGCCAGTTCAACTAATTCTGAGAAGCTATCATCTTACATTGGTGAAATTGTGCGAGAGCACGTGCCTGTAGTAATTAAATGTTGGCATCATGTGGCTCCAGAAATTAAAGAACAATTTTGGTGGTTAATTGAGGTATGTGTATAATTGAATTATTTATTCTTAAGATATTCTAATACTTTATTTGTAGAAATTTTTTAATTTATCCTTTTTCTTGCATATCAGACAAGATTTGTAGTTGACAAGTGTAATAAGGCTATGATATTACAAAAGATGGGACACAGCTGGAGGCAATACAAGTCCAAAGTTTCTACAGCAATTAGAGAAGCAATGAAAAAAAAGATAGAAACTTTGTAGACAAATATCTTAAGCCTGGCATGTGATGTCTCCTAAAGAGTGGAATACTTTTGTTGAAGAAAGATTATCTAAAGAGTTTCAGGTTTGTTGTGTGTTTCTTATATATAGCCTTTAAATTTGAACTATCTCTTCTTTTTCATTATTATTAATATATTCATTTTATTAAGCAACAAGCAAAAAGTTTAGTGAAATGAGGAGTAGTAAAAAACTATTGCACACAATGAGTCAAAAGGGCTATGCTCGTTTGGAACATGAATTGGTAATGGTCTTGGCACGTACTTCATTTTATTTTTCCTCTTTGTATTTTTACATAAGCATATGTGTTGTAAATGTTACTATTTTTCATATTTTAGAAAGAGGCCAATGAAAATTCAAATTCAGTTGCAAGACTAGATGTATGGATGGTGAGCCTTTAAATGAAGCAATTGTAAGTAAATCATTAAAGTAAATGACATGTAGTTATACATATTGAAATCATATAACAATAGAAAATTATCAAGTTAATTTATTTGTTTTTATGTGAATGCAGGAAAAGATTAATGACATTAGTCAATCTACCACCAATTCAATCAAGAAAGATAACTTAAGAGAGGATGTCATTACTAAAGTATTGGGACCTGAATGTCGTTGGCGAGTTCGAGGTCTTAGATTTGGGGCAACACCTTCAAAGGTTGATGTTCAAATTCAAAGTAATGGAAAAGTAAAGGTCTTAGATAATATAATTCAAGATCAAGCAGAAAGGATAAATAATCTTGAAGCAAAATTAAAAAAAAAATGGATACACTCGAGGAAAGAGTTGAAGCATTGACTGCCATGCTCTTAATGCAACCTCAACAGGTGACAACTAGGCTAAAATTTTCTTTGTAGTTTAATTTATTACTTAAATTTATATAGTAAAATATGTTTTATGATATGATTTAACAACTTCAAAGCCCAAGTGGAATAAACATGAATATGATACATTCGAATGTTCAAACACCACAAGTAAGCTATAAACTTTTATTCATATAATTTTTATATTATCTTTAATTTTTTTATGTATTACGTAGTCATAACAGGGTAGCAAGCCCACCCAAGAAAAATTTCCTCCTGAGAATGCTAGATGCGAATTATTGAATTGACATCTCGAAAATGAAAGAGACGAAGAAGTTGTAGCAGTAGAAAAGATTTCTTGTACAGATCCTAAGGCTAAAGTTCATGGCTTCCCACTAGGTTTTGATTGTTGGAGAGTTTGGGTTGTAAAGGTAGTGAATGAACATGCTGATTTATATAGACCAACATCAGAAATTCATTACTTGAGTGATGCTATTGGAAGTACAATTGTTTGGCCAAAGAAGTACATAAGACTATTGTAAATAATAATTACACTTTTTGATGGATTGTATATATGAATGTTTGATGGATTATATATATATATGTTTCATGGATTGTCAATACTAAATGAGGCATTTGAAATAATAGGACAAATGTTTAATAATATTTATTTTATATTATGAATTTACAGATACAGGTAAATATATGCAATATATGTTGTAGTAAATATTTTACAATTAAAAAAAGTTGACACATTTGACAACGTTCAGTTTTCGATGTAAGATACATGATATAACAATGTGCAGACGATTGTTGTTGAAATACTGTAACTTTCACAATGGGCATGTGCATGTTGTTAAGCAATGGACATACAACAACAACCACCTGACCGTTGTTGAAAGGTTAAAAGGGTAGGGTTTTTGACAACGTTCGCCCGTTGTTATAACACGTCTACAATAACAGGCATTATGATCGTTGTTGAATATGTGTTGAAAGATCGAAGCATTTAACAATGTGCGAACGTTGTTGTAACCTCAGCTTTAGAACGATACACAACACATTACAACAATACGCACATGACCGTTGTTAAAGGTTAGGGTTTCCACAACGTGCGCCTGTTGGTATAACATCTCTACAACAACAGGCATAGTGAGCATGGTCGAATATGTGTTAAAAGATTGAATCATTTAACAACGGGCAAACATTGTTGTTACCTCACTGTTATATCAATACATAATGTTTTACAACAACAAGCTCGTGACCGTTGTTAAAAATAGTCGGTCGTTTAACAACACCCTGATCGATAAAATCACCATGAACGTTGTCGTATGGGTATAACAACAAATATTGCACATTGTTGTAGGTGCGATTTCTTGTAGTGCCCAAACATGACCCATCAATCTTCGTGTCAAAGATTCTTCCATACCCCAAATTCCTACGCATCCCATACCACGCAAAAACTAGAGATACAGGATTCTCCCGATCTCGTGTCCTAACCAAACAAGTGTTTTGCTTTTACACATTTTCAGTCTCTAACCCATGTCTAAAATGTTTTATTCATAATTCACTATTCCATCCTTGTCAACACCCAAGTCTTTACCTATAGTCCTTCTCTTAGACCTATGGTCTCAATACCACGTTGAAAGGTTCTTCGGTTGAACCGACAACCTATGTCAACTTTCAATACCACCGTTGTACTCTAGTACACTTTGCCCTGTACTGTAACAATCCTTCTTTTTTTATACAAAACCAATTTTTAAGTATGTTCTTCAACTCCAGTCACTTGTATGAGCTGGTGGGACAACCTCTAGTTGGGCAACGATACGGAGTATACTTAGCAACCGACCTTCTAGAACAGGATTACCCATCTCCTTTTCAATGTTTAGCTTTACTCAAGATAAGGCTTACCCACTATCAGCTCAACTTGTAATCTTCGTATCCAAACAAAACATTTAAAACACACACACACACACACACACACACACACACACACACACATATATATATATATATATTTTCGAAGACAGACATTTTTGTTTGAAAACAATTTCAATCCAGAAATAAGAGGTAGGGCACAACTTACAGTTATAAGTCAGCTCAAGGTAAACACTTCTGACATCACCTTTGGCATCCGAGTAAACATCTAGCTTAGTATATCTAATACCTAGGGCTCTGATACCACTTTGGTATCAAACTAAAATCTTTTCTAGTGAGTCACAGCCTAAGCTCTAGTACCACCTTTGTATCAGAGTAGATATCTAGCCCAACAACTACCGCCTAGGCTTTGAAATCCTTTTGCCTAGTATTTCTACGAACTGAGCTCTAATACCACTTTTGTAACATCTCGCCTCCCCCTTGTGCCCCATACCACCTAGTTTTCGATTCGGAGGGCAATATTACTATAATGTCCTCTAGTCATCAATAATAAGCAAGCATGTTACCATCATTTGTAAACATCATTCGTGGCCACCGAAGAGGTGGAGCGTCACTTTATGTCTTTTCTTTTTCTCTTTTCTTTTTCTTTCTTTCTATCTTTTTACTATCCTAATACTATGAGACTTCCTATGACATGTCAACTCATATAGATTCTGCAAAAAACACTTTGAAATCTTTAGATGAAATAAATCAATATCATTTGTTTAAAAATCAATTTAAATATCCAATCGTACTAGGACTTTTTATTTCATTGAAAAATCTTTAAAAGTAACAAGGAAACTAGGGTCAACAGGCCCAACTTAAAACAAAACTAAAATAGAAAACTCTAAAAATAGTCCCTATCATCCAAGTAGCCTCTGATATTTAGTTTCCTGAAATGTTAGAAAAAAGGGTGAGTTCAAGAGCCCAGTGAATTATCCTAAATATTTCAATCATTACTTCAATCAAATAAAACATATAGGTCAAACGCTTTCATAGATTAGGTGATTCACACAATAACTTATTATTAGTTGATGTTAAGACCGAAAGGAATTCACCTTTGTGTTCCAAATTGTTGGAGAGAGATCAATTTTAGAAACTCAATCCCCTAATCGACGAAGTGGTATTAGTTTGAATACTCGGTTCTTAATCAAGAAAATCAATAAAATACTGACAAGCTAGGTCTGGGGTTGGAACACACACGACGAAGTTGTCATTATCGTGCCAATACGTTGTTATGATCTTTATTAATCTTTCTTTAGTGATAAATCACACAATTCTTGGATTAAATTACACGTATAACACATGAGCATCATAAGCATGGTAGAAATCATTCGTAGCAATCTTAACATGTTATTTCACATACATCATCATTCACATAATTCTAATCATGCATGTTCAGCTCAAGCGTAATATGAGCATACAATTTCAAATAGAGCATGTGTATTCAATCCTAGGCTAACAAGCATACCTGCATATATCATTTGAATCAAAATAATAAGTTAAAACTGCAAATCATCTCCACCTCAAATCCTTAGTTCCTTCTTGTCCTTCATATCGTTATTCCAATCCTTGTTTGAGCCTTCAACCTTGAAGATTAAGATTTCACACATTATTTTTTTATGATCAAAGTGTTTATGAAATTCTTGAATCATATCCTAATGTAATACCCTGAAATTTAATAACGCGCACACGTTATTTCTAAAACTTAAAATACAAATAAATTAATAAATAAATAGGAAAAAATATTTTATACCATGAGAACATAAAACAAGTAGGTAATGACGACTACGAATGTGTAAAAATAATAATAATACATAAATAAAACATTTTCCATATCCATGATTTAAATTGAGTATAAAAAAGGAGAGATATTCCAACCCACCAGAAGATGTGCAAAGTTTCACATGTACGATTTTGGCGAAAATAACAAAAAAGGAAAAATAAATAAAATATAAAACAAGTAAACAATTAAATAAGAAAAAAAATATTTTTACCCCATAATAATGTAAACTATACATAAGTAAACTAATAATGAATACAATGAAAAAAAGGGGGCTTGCGTAGTTACGAAGGCACAGGACGTGCGAAGGAAAAAAAAATAAAAATAAAAATAAATCAAGTATCTTTAAAATAAACAGGTTTCACCTTAAAAATAAATTTTTATTTTTTTACATTCAAACCTTGGGCAAGAAAAGAAAAAAAAACCTATTGCTTTTTTTTCACGTGAAGAAGAAGGAAGAAGAAAAGGAGTTGAACAAGAAGAAAGAAGAACGAAGAACGTGATCTGAGGAAGATTGTGCAAAAGAAGAACGAAGAAAAAAGAAGAAGATGATCTGAGGAAGATCGCGCAGAAGAACAAAGAAGAAAAAGGGATGGATGAATGGCAAAGGAAGGGGGTTCGTAGATCTAGGCACAGAATAGAAAGAGAAGAACGATGCCCTAGATTTTGAACCCCTCTGTGCTGGTTTTTGGACCTAGAAACATGAAAGTGATGCCCCAAATCTCATCGTCCTTGCACAGAAAAAAAAAACCCCAAAACGATGCCCTATTTTTTGAACCCCTTGATGCTGGTTTTCAAACCCAGAAACGTGAAGAACACCTCTACAACAACCTTTAATTTTCAATGGGTGTTTTTAAGAGGGTTTTGAGCGTACAAAAGTCAGATCTGTGAAGAACAACACCAAAGCAAAGGTGGAGCTTAGATCCACGAAGAACGAAACTCAAACAAGGGTCGAAATGCGAAGCAATGAGGTATAACATTTTGATTTCAATACTCTTGCATTTTGATGCTTAAAGTTTAGTGTTTTACTTGATGTGAATGGGAAAAATTAGACTTCGCATTCGAACCATTGCATTCTAGGCATTCGCATTTAAACCCTTGCATTTGGTCCTTCGCATTCGAAACCTCCTCATTCGAAGCCCTCACATATTACCCTTCGCATTCAAGACTTGCGTATGTAAGATCTCGCACTTTGAAGGCCCACATTCGAGATCTCACATTTTTTTTGAATGCTAGTGTTTGGGGATTTCATATTTGTGAAACCCTTGCATTTTATTTTTATTTTATTTTATTTTGGGTTGTGTTGATGGGCAAAACACTAGAGGAAATGACATGATGTTTCATGTGCACACGAGGGTTACATTTCTAGAAAATCTCGCGAGTACTATGGTAACACGTCGTATGGCCCTTGTGTGCAAATATGTATATATATATATATATATTCATGACATGAGAACATTAAAGTGCACTTTGAGAGAATTTGAGAAGAAACCTTTTTGTCGAACCCAAATAATATTGATTTTAATTTTTCAGATAAAAAAATTTAAAGCTAATACAGTGCGGCACGAAGGCCCAAGGGAATTAAAAGAAAGATGGGTGTGATTACCGCACTCTCTACTATTATTTGGAATTTTAAATACTAAACATGATAATTGATTATTTGAACACGTATTTAGAATCATGCTAGATGTGTGTTTGACTGAATATTAATGCTAAAATAATTTGATGGTTGTGTTAACATATTTTCTTGGTAGGAACACACTACCGCAATAGTGTTTTTTATTACTACAGTAACCAATGAGTTGGTCATTTGTGAATTTTTGTGTTTTATTCCAATTTGCCTACCCCTTCGTATATTTGATTATATATGTTTTATATCATAAATTCCATGATTTTCTCAAGTTTTACTTTATTTGAATCATTTTATTTTTATTTAATTATCCAATAATTCCATCATAATTTTAAGTTATTATACATAGCCTTGTAAGACACCAATTGGGACTTAGAATGTGAATTTCGTGGAAGAATCAGAGCTTGAATACAAGTAAAAATTATACCCCTTTTCTCTCCTATATTATCTTAATTAAGATATTTGATGTAGTTAATTTATTTACTATTTTGAATTAAATAATTAAGGTCATACTAGTGTGTTATTATTTTCATGAATATATGCATGTATGCATGAATTCTAAGAGCATGCTAGGATGATTTATATATATTCCATGCAAGATTTCTTTTTATTCTCAATATGAATGATATTCAATGCATAGTGAATTCTTGTTACTTTCTATTTAAATGGTTGTATGCATGCATGCAAATTGTCACTTAAGTATGATATATCTGTATTTGATCTCCATCGATAAATCTACAACTGAGATAAGCTAAGTTTAGTGTCATGCATTACTATAGTACCGCTCCAATGTATAACCTTTTTATAGTTCTATTTAGGAATTTACTCGCAAGCCGACCCCTATTTTATGAGTGTCTCTAATAATCGATGTCTTTATATGAAGGTGTTCTTGAGGGTTGATGATTACTTTATGAGGTATCCCTAAACTACATCCTAAACCAATGGATGTCTCATCTAAGACAAGGAAAATACTGAGAATAGTCCTTTTGACCCTAACTTTAGGAGTGTCTCTGATAGTCGATGTCTTTATGGGAAGGTATCCTTGAAGGTTGATGCTCACTTTAGGAGCTGTCACTAAACTATATCCTAAACTGATGAATGTCTCATCTAGGAGATGGAAAATAAAGATAATAGTTCTTTTAGCCTAAATGAAAACTAGAAATAAACAATTAATTGAAATGTCTAATGTTTAAAAGTATTTGCACGTCATTATTTTAAATATTATAATAATTGATATATGTTTGGGTTGATCCATTGGTTTGTTTTAAGCTCACCCCAATGCTTTTTATTTTTTAGGTATCTACTAATCATAGTAGATTCAGCGAACCTTCCTAGTGTTAGCATTGTGAATAAACTCACTTTTGAGGTTGCTAGTTGATTCAATTTTGAGTTAGCTACCTTATGTCCTAGTTCAATTATCAATTTTTTTAATTTCGAGTATATGTATCAGTCAATGAGTCAAACTTATATTATTATCATATTTGAAAACTTTCATTTTCTTTCTTTATTATCTCAATTATTTCAAAATTTATTTTATGGTGTTGGATCCATCTTATGTTTTCTTATTGAGAGAGTAATATTAATGTAGTATGTTTGTTCTTTCGTTGATCTTGTGTTTGTGACCTAATATACTTTTATCTCTATTATTTGGCACATAATGACATTTCAATAATTTTGGTCTGATGCTATTGATCGGAGGTTAGGGTGGTACATGATCCATCACAGGCTTTGTGTCCACCATTTTATAGTCTAGGAACCTACTAACCAAAAATTTATTGTAGTCAACACCCTTATACTTCTCGTCTAACGAATTCTATAATCCTTTGGCAGTAGAAAACATATTTTATAATATATTATCAAGCCCATTTAGTATATAATTCTTGCATGGAAAATTAGTATGACGTCATCCTTGTATTGCAGCATTAAACTATTTGTCTATTTGATCCTCCCTCATTTCAAGTTCATCTTTGTTCAAATTCTTGACTCAATTGATGGTGGTCTAGTAAAACTTCATCTTCTATTGCCATCTCTTGACATCAATGTTGATGAACTTTTTTATTCTCTAGTTCACGGATACAGTAGGATTTGCAGCCATAGGGGGCAAAGTCTATCTCCATCAGTACAGTCCCACTGTCTTAAGCTTTGTTGGATTCAGACAAATGGTTGATGAAGACTCAAAAAACTCATCAAAGTGACGATTGTAAATTTAGCAAAATAATAGTAGCATATTGAGGCTAGAAAATTACTCTCTCTCTTTAAGATAGTGATATTCTGCTTAGGTGCTACAGTATATAACACTTATTGCTCAAGATACAACAATATTGTTTTAAGTGACCATCGCACTTCAAATCACTAGAACAATTGGACCAAAAAATTGGCAAACTCACCTCACAAATAATAAAGAATGTCTTTTAATGCTGAGAGAGAAAAAGAGAAGAAATCAATTTTTCATAATTTCTAGGAAAAAAAATCAAACTTTGGGGTTCTCCATTTATAGGCATATTGTGTCACACCCTAACCCTCGGACCAGACGTCGTGTCTGTCAATCTGTGGCCCCATCGTCGGGCATTGCGCGGCTCCAAGCTCGACGCGTGGTCCGCCGAGGCACCGAGCGTGCGACAGATGTCGTCAGTCTATCTTTCTACCTCTATACATGAGGTTTAAATCATTTCTTTAATTTCAAATAATCATTTTATTCAAGCTTCACTAAGCAGTTAGTTTCAAATCAAATCCACCGGATGTTCAAAATCATATTTATACTAGAAATCAAGATAATAGTAGCGGAAGCATTTCTTTCAGATAAAATCTTTCTAAATCATTGAACACTGTATAGCAATACCATATCTAAAAATCATAAGTTTATGAGTCAAAATAGAAACAGTGTTCAAGATGGTAAAACAGTCCTGTATGTACATATACCAAAAATATGATACATGGCCCTCTGGCCCAAGTTCAAAATATACATCGTAAAAACAGAGAGACAGTTAAACCAAAAAATATCACTCTCTCTCTATCTATATCATCCAATCTCCGGTCTGCATCCTCACTAAGCGCTGGGCTCATGAGTACCTGTAAAATAAAAATGGG
>JAJIYU010003368.1:0-26989 GCA_030144865.1 Tinospora cordifolia
CATATATTTTTGCATGGGTTTTTAAACTTTAAAGTTTGTAACCGTTTGGTAGTTTGTTTTGGTTGTTTATTTACGTGTAAAGGGTGGATTTTCAAGACATATATATTGGTGTTTAGATGTGAGTCTACAAAAAAGGAAAAACTTTGTTGTTTGGAGTATGCTTGATTGATGCTCTTCTTTTAAAACTTTATTGTAAATAATAGAATGAAAAGAAGGCAATAAGAAAAAGATAATGGGATGTTTGATATGAGGTGAGAAATCTTTTGAGCTTGATATATACTAGATGAGAAAATAAATGATTATATTCTTGTTAACCCTAATTTTCAGAATGCCTGCAAAGTCTTACCGAAAACACTTATATGTTGCAGTTTGTTTTTTGATTTTAACTTAATCCCACCCGTATTTTGATCTGATGGTGCAATTGAAATTGGAATTTTGTGGTCTTGGCATACATGTCGAAGAATGACAAATGAATTTTGTGGCTTACATTTTCTCCAAATCAATTGGAGGGATTTGGTTCCCATCTTAATTCCTTATTCATCCATCAGTATAATCTGTGTTATATCATCTCTCTGGAACTTATTTCTTTATCTTTTGCTCCTTAGCCACCCAAAAAAAAAAAAATCCTTTTCTTCATTTTTTTTCTTTTACAAAATTGAATAACGATCTTCCATGAAGGAATCAAAACCTTTATCGAGGAATGTTTTAGAATATTACGGTAAGGTTTTCTACTTCGATTTATATATGGTGACTTCACTTAACATAAATTTAAAACACAATATTATATATTGGTTGTTGATGATTTTGTGTCAATTTGTAATTGATAAATCTATGGTCAGAGTATATAATACAGTAGATATTTGGAGAAACTTCAAAATCACAATTATTTAAGACTAGTAGTTTGACCAGAAATATTAGATATATTAATCAATGAGGTGGTTACGATGTATCCTGCACAGAGGACAAGTCCACCTTTTCTGAAGCAATCAAATAGATCCCTTACCCAAGGGTTGCGACAAGTGCAAACAAAAATAGTCCAGAATAGCACTTTGTACCTATGAATTTATGGTGTGTTTGGACGTACTCCAACTTTTGTATGCATAAGCTAAGTCTAGATCTGACTTGAATTTGGGTTACTGCTTTTGCTGAATACAGTCCTTGTAAATTTAGTCATTTAACTTAAATTTAACTTGTTGAACCATGTAAGGATTAGTAACGGATAAGAATGGTATTATCCATTTTTTTATTGTGGCTATTTGTACCTTAGCAATCGCTAGTTATATCTTAGTCAACATTTTTTTAATAAAATTTTCAAGATACCCCTCCTCCAAATATCTATCTTATTGTTCTTCTTCGTTCTTCTTGTTCTTTTGTTTTTTCAATTGGGTTTGTGAACTAGCAAACCTAGAAATATGGTTGGCCAGTCAACAACCTAGATTTTTTATTTTTATTTTTTAAAAGAAAAAGATGAAGAAGAGGAAGATCCTCCCTTTTCCTCTTCTTCTTCTTTATCTTTTCTTCAAAAAAAAAAAAAAAAAGTTCTAGCTTTGCCCATTGCCCAACTTATTTGTTTATTTTTTCAAAAAAATGTTTTCGGAGGTATGGCTATTGATTGTTGGGATACAAGTAGCTAGATTTTTTTTTGTTTGAAATTATTTTGTTCTTTTTTTGGTTTTTCACAAGGTATCCCCTCACCTTTATGGGACTAGACATCATTGGAGGCTAGGCAAATGGGCAGACATCTTCTATACGAGGACAACATTTGTAACTCAACGTCCTTTCACTAAGCCAACTTGCTACTGGTATTTTGTTTTCTAAACTAACAAACATATGTTTTCCCCTCTTGATTTTCTCCCATGTACAAACTTTATTGTAGACCTGCCAAAATTAACTACCAAGTTCCACATTGTTCTCCCTAGCTAGAAGAAATGCAGTGAGCTTTAGTTAGGTACATTCCGAGCCTTTTTAATGTTGCTAGACTTACACTCTTGACTCCAGTCGCTCTTCATCACTCTCTTCTATATATATACAATAACAACTTGGTGGATTTCTCATTAATGTAATTGTTGTGCTCTTTCCAACTTCTTGTTGAAACACACAAATGTGTAGTGATGCAGATTTATGTTTTTATTGGAAAGAAGATGAAGAGAGGAAGAAATAGATGTCCAATATTTTTCATTCAATTGAAATAGCTGCTAATTCCTATTATATTCCTATTAAAATGAAAGAACTAAACGACTTGCTAAATAAAATAATTGATGTTATTGAGGTTTTAATTTTTGCTTTGACATTTTCTTAGGTTTTAATTTTTTGATTGTATGCTTAATCTTCCCTTTTTAAATGTTTAAAATTTAAATTTATAACTTGTTTAGTCTAAGGCTTCTTTTTATTTTAGATATGATGTTATAGAGTTTCTTTTTTTTTTTTTTTTTTTTGTGAATGCATATCTTACAGATGCTCATTATAAAAATTTTGCTAATCTTTATATATATATATATATATATATATATATATGATAGTAAACTTTTTTATTAAAGTTTTGATATTATTGTTATTTTTCTTTAAAATATTTCTTTATCTTATCAAATTTTAAACATATCAATTTAGTTTTTTTATTCGTGTGTATTAATATATAAATTTTAATTAGACATCTTATAAATAAATGATTTTTTCTTAACAAAAAATATTATATAAGGTATTGTTTTCATATTATAGTTTATTTGATTCATATACATATATATTTGCTTATTGTTTTGTGGTGGGATGGATAAATGGTTACAATTATTTTTTTTGAATTCATTAAGTATTTTAATATAAATAATAATGATAATAATTATACATATATATGAATAATTGTAAAAGAAAAAGATTAAATTTAGTCCACAATGAAAATTATTATTATTTTTCAAATTTAAACAATTATAGCTGTCTATAGATCACAAGCATATAACATGACCTTTGTTTTTTCTTTTTTTTTTTAATAGAAAATCGTAATTTTAATATTGTTGCACTATTTTAATTAGTTGCAATCAACAGTGCTATATGCATACACGTCCTTATAAAATCATGTACGTTTTGTAAAATATATATATATATATATCTTATTGCCTTTTGGTTAAATGTATTAAGACAATTATTATTAACTAAAGTATTAGAAAACCCCATTTTTACGTATTTTATATAAGTTATAAAATTGTTATTTGGTAAAAGTATTTTACTAATATTTTATATCATGTTAATTATTTTATTTAATTATATAAATACTATCAATGCTCCAAAATTATACTTGTAACACGTCCAAAATTAAGTAAAATGAAAGAATTAAATGACTTGCTATATAAAATAACTGAAATAATCACCTAAATCTTACTTAAATAAAAGAGATAGATTCTTCTTAAAGTAGATTATGAAATTCTTTCACTTATGATATTGATTGTAGCTATCTTATTTCTGCTCAAAAAATAAAATAAAAATAAAAACACAGTGTGCCATTGAATGAGAGAAATGTTTTGATAATTATAATAAGTTTTATTGTGATATTTGTTTAAAATTTAAATTAGTAAATCTTATACAATTAACTACCATTGAGAAAATAATAAAAAGTACAAACGTTTTACTGGATTTGAAACTGATAGTAAATACTAGCACAAAACAATATCAAACTTAAAAGAACTTATATATGTCTATTTGGGATGAAATTATATAAAATTTAATGGTGATATCTAATTGTAGATTTCTGTAAAATAGAAGAATAGTAGACATAGAATTGTATACAAAATTACATACTTAGGTGGTGTTCGGTAGCCCTAATCGTAGATTTTTCAACATCTAATTGAAAGAGTTATAACCTCTTAATGAATAAGCAGACACCTCCTATTGCTTATTTTAGTCGTAGGGTTATTTTAGTATTGCTTAAACCTTTGAAACAGAAGTAGAGTTACTAAATGCTATCTTAAATATAGTTGTAGGGTTGTATCAAATCAAAGACTCAGTGACAGAGAGAAGAAACGAGTTGCTTCCCTTGTCTCCTTCAAGAACAATAGGGTAATGAGTTATATATATATATATACGTATGTACTAGATTTTCTGTTCTTTGCGAGTCGTATTTTTGGATCATTCTTCCCAATTGAGGTAGGGGGATAAGAAAGAGACATCGAGGAAGTTTACTTGTGTAGTTATTTTTTGGATATCCATGTGTCTGAAGCTTGTGCTGCTACCTAGAGGAGGTTTTATGGTCTCTAACTTTCCTTCATTTTATTGAGAGACTTTTCTAAATGTTGGATTTTTTGCTCTTGTGTTTCAAGATATGTGTTTTGTACAAAAAGATTGTTTTCTACCAAGTTAGTATCCAATTGTAATGGTGGTTCTGCTTCTTGCTTTATAATTTGCATAATATCATGCAGATTTTGATAGTTGGACTTGTTACTTTTTCTTTAAGATATATGGATGCATGGAGCTTTCAATTGAAATTGGGCCGTATAAATTTTTCTCCCACCTACTGTTATAACTACCTGCCTACCTGCTTTATCCAGGGTTGTCATTTTTCCTCGATGCAACGTGAAAATGAAAAACGTCGAAGTGAAGTTGAAAAGATTCGCACCGAATTGAAGTTTCTATCTGAAAAAGTTCAAGGTGCTATTGAAAAGAGTCGTAGTGTACCAACCCTAGTTCACTGCGACTCTTTTCAATAGCACCTTGAACTTTTTCAGATATAAACTTTAGTTCGGTGCGAATCTTTTCTACTTCACTTCGACGTTTTTCATTTTCACGTTGCATCGAGGAAAAATGACAACCCTGGATAAAGCAGGTAGGCACATGCAAGATCAACTTGCAAATCAGACTGCAGAAATCTCTAAACTCAAGGACAAGATTGATCAGGTTTGCTTTAACAATATATTTGAAATTAATCAATCAGCTTGTTAGAAATTACTTATTTTGATCACTTATTCTTTGCTGTAGGCAATTCATAGTTTTAGGGCGCAACTAGAAGCTGCAGAAACTGAAGTTAAGAACTTCATCCGTTTTTTCAATTTCTGCCGTTGGTTTTGCTCTCCTCTGTTTTTTTGTGTAAGGACATCCTGAAAATGGGTTACCAAACCTTAGACATGCTCTCAATTTTGTGCACTATTCAACCCTCCGTGGGTGGACCAATTGCATGTACAAGTGATCTTGGTGGGATTAGATGCGCGAAACTTTGGCCTTGGTACGTTAATCTCAATGTGCATAATGGGTTTTTAGAACTCATTTTTGCTACCTAATGCCACCACCCTTTTTTGGCTAAAAATTTCAGATTTGTTAATGAAACATTGAAGTTGAATTTGAACATGTAAAAATCATGTTTTTGGTTATTGATTTGTGATTTAAGACTATAGTTAAATGGTTTGGAGTTGGATGCTTCGAAGACTTGAAATAACCTAATTTCTTTTTGTGAGATTTTGTTAAGTTGTTGCTCGTAAACCTATTTAATTGTGTTCTAATATTTTAAGTGATTGGAAAAATTTAAAGAATGGTAAATCAATTGAAGAGAAGAAAAGAAAAAGTAGAAAAGGGGAAAGGTTGTTGGGCTTAGGAGGATGGAGACTGGAGAAAATATTTAATTTTAAATTTTTAGGGGAGTTAAGAGACTAGGTACTGACAGAGAGAAAAGGTCTGGTTAAGTTGCAGGCACTGAAAAAATGGTGGCTTGTATTCCTTCCAATTATGGTGGCTCGTATTCTTTCTTACATATGTTAATTATACAATGTTTGCTAATCTTAATATACACATGACAGTAAACTTTTTTTTACTAGAGTTTTGATATTATTGTTATTTTTTTTAATAAAATATTTCTTTTTCGTATCAAATTTTATGCATATCAATTTAGTTTTTTATTCATATATATTAATATCTAAATTTTGCTTAGAAATCTTTTATATAAATGATTTTTTTTCTTTAACAACAATTGTCATATAAGCTATTGTTTTTATATTATAGTTTATTTGATACATATACATATATATTTACTCCATTGTTTTATAGTGAGATAGATAAACGGTTACAATTATTTTTTTTTTGAATTCATTAAGTAATTTCATATAAAAATTAATGATAATAATTATACACATTTATGTATAATTGTAAGAGAAAAAGATTAATTTTAATCCATGATAAAAAATTATTATTATTTCTTAAATTTAAATAATTATAGCTGTCTATAGATCACGAACATATAACATAACTTTCATTTTTTTCCTTTTTTTTTAATAAAAAATTTTAAGTTTTATATTGTTTGACTAGTTTAATATGTGTCAATCTACAGTGCTATATGCATATACGTCCTTACAAAGTCATGTAGGTTTTGTAAAAGTATATATATATATGTATATATCTTATTTTCTTTCCGTTAAATGTATTGAGATAACTATTTAATTGAAGTATTAGAAAAGTCATTGGTACTTATTTTATATAAGTTACAAATTTGTTATTTGGTAAAAGTATTTTAATAATGTTTTATATTGTATCAATTATTTTATTTAATTATGTAAATACTATTAATGTTTTAAAATTATACTAACACGTGCTTTGCACGTGACCAAAATTAGTATATATTATTAATACATTAGCCAATCAAATTTGGCATATTTCCTTAGTTAACCAACTCCTCATCTTACATGATGATTTTCTTTCTTTGTCTTGATTTGCTCTCCAAAAGCCATGAAAACTCACATTCTTATTGATTATTTTTTTTTTAATTACTTCAACTTAATAATCATGTCGAGATCTCTTTCTTAAGCTAAAAGGTAACTTGACCGGTACGATGACTCAACAAATTATAATACTCGAAAATTTTTGATGCTAACACATCAAAAACGAATTTTTTTAAGTATATATATATATATATAACAAAATATTAAATAAATATTTAAATGTCTGAAAACATGTTTTTTAAGGGAATGTAGGTATATCCTAAAATTTGGAAAAAAAAAATAATAATAAAATTATATTTTATAATTATATAAATATGTAAAAACAATATGTTGATGTTTATTACTATTAGTGTATAGAAAAAAATAATAATATGAAATGACCAAATAAATAAATAAAATTAAAATTAATCTTTTTAGTTGTCTTAAAATATAATAAGTGTAAAAAATAAATTTTTAAAATTAATAATATTTTAGTTAAAAACACAAAGATTGTGAAACAATAGGAACCGAAAAACATAAATAAATAAAAATATACTATGTTCGTATGGGTATGATGGTTCGAGACTCGCGGAAAAGAAAAATGTAATCAACAGGATTATTGGATCGAAAAAATAAGGGGAAAAAATCTGCTCTGGTTTGGACGAAGCAGAAAGGAGAACGAAGGAGAAAAAATCTAGGGCTTTGATTTTGGTGGAGGATGACGATCAAAGAGGAAGAAAAGAAGTCGCTGCTCCGTGAAAGAAGAAGAAAGGAAAACAGGGGGATCGGTGCTTTGTTTGGGTGAATCGAGGGCAAGAAGAGGATGCAGTTGAAGATCTGCGTTTTGGACGAAGAAGAAGAACAAATCTCTGCTGGTGCAATCCGTGAATGAAGAGGAAATGCAGATCTGCTGCATTTGAAGTGAAACGAAGAAGAAGATGGTGCGTGTGTGTGTGCTTTTGGCCGCGACAAGGGAGATCGAAAATCCAGATTTTTGTGTTCTTGTGCACGATCTGGAAGAAGAACGATATGATATCTTGCGTGTTCTAGGGCACAACGAAAGAGACGAAGAAGAAAACCAGAAATTTCTGGTTTGCTGATGCTTCATCCACGCACGAAGGGAAATAGAGGAAAGAAGTAGCAACCATGCTGCTGCGTTTGTGACGAAGAAGCTGTGTGAGTTGCTACGCGAAGAAGAAGGCGATGGCTGCGATTCATGAGTGAATAAGACGATCCATAGCTGCTAGCCGTGAATCACGAACAGAGGAAGAAAAACTAGCTGCAGCGTGAGCGACCAACGAAGAACGAGTTGGTGCGTTACTGCTGTGCGCGTGGAGAAGAAAATCGAACTAGCAGCAATCCATGCGTTGTCCGTGGCTGCTGTGCGTCGTCGCGCGAAGGAGAAGAAAGAATGAAGAAGACGCACTGCTGGTGCGTGAAGAAGGGTATTTTCGTTCTTTGGGGCAGATTTGTGATGCCCTAGATTTGAACCTCTTTTTGCTGGATCGTTTGAGCATGAAAAAGTGAATGATTGATGCCCTAGATCTCATTGTTTGATGTTCGAAACGTGTAGGAATAAGATTTGGAGCATCAATTACCAATTTCAAAAGAGAACAAAAGGTTTCATTGTTCAAAACTATTTCGAGAAAGGTGAGCATGTTTTCTTCCATAAGACCATGAATTTTGTATTTAGTTGTATGTATTTTGAGGTTGTATGTGTATTGTTTGGATTTATAACAGGTCGAGGACATCAAAGCTTATTTTGAAAAGGTTTGGAAAAGGAAAACATGATAACGAATTGAATGATAATTTTGAAGTCATGGAGGCTTGAGATAAGAGACTTAATTATTTTGGATAATTAAAATTCTTAACGATTAAAAGAAAGATTAATTGGACATTAGATAGATGGAAATTGAAATTTTAATTTGGGGTTTGAGAAAAATGATGATTTTGAAGAGGTTTTATTTCAGGATAAAATATGTATATGGAGTTTAAGTGTTTGAAACCTTTAGATATAATATTAAGAATTATTTACTTGTTAAGGATGTAAAGAATGAATTTTTGAAAGTCTAAAATTTTTTATAGTTAAAAATGAGATTTTTGAACTTTGTAATTGAGAGTTTGATATTTAGAAATTTTATTTTGTTCGTAATAAACCTATTTATGATATAAGAGCTTGAGGGTGTTCGAGCTTAGGATTATTTTAAATTATTTTAGATAAGTGATTAAAACTTAGAAATTATTATTTTAATAGTTAACTATAGATTAATAGTTTTAGAGCGTAAAGAACTCACGGCGAGTTGACATAAGGGTTTTCTGACATATACAAGTGGGCAGGATTTTCTTGCTTACTAGTATTATGCAAACTTCTAGTATAAAACATGATGTTTGATTACATTACCTGTACTTAGCAGCATGCCAGGAATTGATTGAATTGAATTGACATTACAATATCATGTTTGGTTAAATGTTTTCTAGAAATAAAAATGTTAAATGTTGATTTGTATGATTGCACATTTTAGGTCGCATTGTATGATTGCACATTTTAGGTCGCATTGATTATTTAAGTTATTTATGTATGTCATGATGTTCTTCTATGGAATAAAAAACTAATTGTAAAACTAAAGAAGATTAATTGTTTATTAAGAACTCCACGTACCAGTGTGATGGGTGGTCTGTTGATACATCAAAGATATGACTTGTTACGGTGTAGCCATAGCGTCATCATGGGTATCCCAAGCCCAAGTCGAACTGCGACTGGCTGTGTGATACTTGGACTGTCAATCATTATGATCTCTCTTCTTGTATCGTGGTCCCGAAGGTATACGGCCATTAAGCGTTGCCCCTGGATTCGCTCCAAGACCACAACGAGGGATACCGAGGGTGGTTTACTCTTTCGGTTAATCTGAAATTCAACGAGAAAGGCCAATAAAGTGATTGAAACGCCCTAATGTAATGAAAGTGTGTGCATGTTTTGTATTTTGATTTGCATAATGCTAGTGATGTGTAGGAGAGATTCACTGGGCTTTTGAGTTCGCCTCACTTTTATTTGATTATTTGATCAATGATATTTGAAAAAAAAATTCACATGATGATTTGAACTGGATTTTCAAAGAAAACGAATGAAGTCACACGTCTCGGTGCTCTGGCAGACGTCGACCCTTGTGTGCGACATCTCAGCAAAGGGGCACGCCTGCCAGTGTGCTGCACAAGGCTCAACGGTGGCACGGCGGGTGGGTCTGGCCTTAGGGCCGGGGTATAACACAAACTCACTCATTGAGTCAAGTTTGCCCAGTCACCATTAAGCCTTTCCAACCAATACCATCCAACCACACCATAATGATTTAAATATTCATTCATTAAAGTGTGAGAATAAACAAAATATTACATATAATCTTGTTTTCAAAAGTAAACAATTTGACCATTGGTTACTTACAAACAAATGACCAACCTCTGATAGGACCCAAAAAGAAAAGTAGAACCATTTAGGGAATTAGGCTATCACCATGCCTTTCCCCTTGTCAGTTGTTAAGGAACCTGAAATGTTAGTAGAGTGATGAGCCTAATATCTAACGTGACTCAATGAGGAGTAAAATCAGTATGTCTTAAATAACCCGCATTCTAAAAATAGTGCATGTATGCACGAATAGTAGTGATAGAAACATGACATGTAGTAAAAATAATTATAAATAATGCAACAGTTGAAGAAAACTAGTTTAAATACATGTAGATTAAAACTGTATCAGGACTAGTATTCAAATCATTAAATCCAACCCTATAGTCATCGCTCGAACGGGTCATGAGCTAGGCATATTCATCGAATACCCTAACCTTGTGCTCAGTCTTCAAGTGTCGTAGTCGAGCAGGTCTAAGGCTAGGTGCACTGATAATATACCCTAACCCCGATGCTCGAACCTCGAGTCTAATCTCAATCACATCATGTACCCTGACCCCGTGCTCGGACCTTAAGCCTATGGTCTCACTATCGGTATACGACTATATATTTTTCAAAATCAATTAATGTGTAGCTCAACCACAAGAAACCCTACAACTTATGTCATATTCAATCATATTTTATGCAAAGACTACAGTTAAAGTAACAAATGAATTAAATTACTCACCTCAAGTCTTGCGCACCGATGTCCAGTCGACATTTGGCTCAGTTTCGTCGTATACACTCAAATATGCGTCATTAAAACTCAATTTCAGTTCATTTATGAAACGTGGTGCAATTCTAATTCAACTGTCCTTAATCAATCCTAATAGATCCAAATTTGACTTGGTCAATTTGATCAACTGATCAACTAGTCAAACTTAGTCAAAATTGATCAACATGACCAATTTTGGTCTACTTTGGTCAAAATAGGTCAATTTATGTCAAAATAAATCAAATTGATCAAAATCCCCCAATTTCTTTCACACTTAGTCAAATTTCCAACTCTTTATTCTACTTGCACAGTAGATTTGTCGATTTTTCTATAGTCAATCCGTACGTCGGATTTCAACAAAACATTCAAGATTTAATTTATCCCTTAAATATTCCCTAGAATTTTAGTTTTAAATTTTTGGACTCCATTTGATATGCTTTCTAAGTGGGATAATAGAGACTTGAATTTCTGGTGTTTTTGTTCTATTTACGCAACAAATTTGTCAATTTTTCTGCATTCAATCCGTCGGTCAGATTTGTGCAAAATTTTCAGATTTAATCTATATCTCTTAAACATTCTTCAAAATTTTAGTTTTTAATTTTTAGACTCCATTTGATATAGTTTCTAAGTGGGATAACAAAGACTTTAATTTCTAGTCTTTTTGTTCTATCTGTGCAGTAAGTTTTTCGATTTTTTTGTGATCAATCCGTATGTTAGATTTGTGCAAAACTTTTCATATTTGACCTATACTCCCAAAATATTTACCAGAATTTGATTTTGGTATTTTTGGACTTGGTTTTCAATAGGGATAGCAGGAACTTTTGTTTCTCGGGTTGCATGTGTGTAACACACTGTAACCTCGTGATTATGCTACGCTACGAGTGGGTATGAAATGAAATAAAATAATAAATAATGTAATTTACATAAGCTTATTTTATTTATGGCAAAGAAATAATTGTATTGATTAACACATATAAATAAGTAATATATGATATTAGTAATACACATAATTTGATGGCAATAAAAAAAAATGAGTGAATTACAAAAATAAAACGGTAAGGTATACATAAACTTATAACAAGAGTTAATGATTGTATAGAAAATATAGATATAAAATTTATAATACAGTATATATATATATATATATATATGAGGATGATTAGCTTATATCAAAAAGATTATACTATATGTATGTATCTATAAATTTTAATGAAGTCTTATATAAATCAACCTGGAAAAAAAAAAAAGAAATTTTTGTATATACAATGGAAATATTAAAATGAGGAAGAGAGTTACATTATTAACATGTATATATAATTCTATAATATAAAGTTAAATAGCTCAAGTGATCAAAAAAAAAAAAAAAAGAAATCCAAAAATCTGGATATGTGGGATTTAGGCTGAATGGAACAGGAACAACCTAGAAATGTTGAGGCAATGGAGTGAGCGGTGAAGTAGCTTCTCTTGGACGATTGAAATTTGATAAAAAATATATAGAGAGAGGTCGGCCAAGAAGAAGAACTGAGAAGGAGATGATGAAGCGAAGAAGAAATCATGCAGGGGAGTGGAAGCAAAGCACGGTTGCTCTGTTGATGCTGCTGCTGCCATGAAATGGTGGGAAGCAAGAAGACAAAGAGAAATGAGGAAGATGATGCCATGATGGCATGAGGAAGGAAGGCAGCATACTGCTACTGCTACTGCGGCTGCTGCTGCTATTGAATGTAAAAACGAAGATGAAGAAGATGGTAGCCGGACGGAAGCCGAGTAGAAAACAGAGAAGGAAAATGGAACTACAAGCAAGAAGAAGAAGAAACAGAGAGGCAATAATCTGTTCCCAAGATGAACAGAAAATGGAGGCTGGCGAGGAGCAGCTGGCCGAATAGACGACTGCTGATGAGACTCTGTTTTGTGGGTGAAGAAAAATGGAGCTGTTGTGGGATGCAGGAGCCGAGCATGACGAGCAGAGGAAGGAAGAACAGCAGTCTACGGCTGCTACCACTTCGAGCAGTCGTTACAGAATCATGAAGAAGGAAACAGGCTGCTGCTTGGAGTTGTTGTGGCAGAAACGTGATGGGAAAACAAGAACAGAGGAGCAAAAATTCTGCTCCATGCTCGGTGTGAAGAAGACGAAGAAGGAAGAACACTATCGCAGTGGGTGATTGGATGTGTTGTGAAATCGGTACGTGTTGCTGTGGAAGATGAAGAACAACAATGTCTGTTTTGTTGGTGAAGAATGATGAACAAACCAAGGGGCGAGCAGAGTGTGTTGAGTGGCTAACCAAGATGAGTGCTAGTCATGGGGAATCAAACAGAAAATAGAAGAAATACGATGAAGAAGATGAGCGGATTCTGCACAAAATAGGGGAGTTACGGGGTGTTGGATTGGGAGCACAAAACCGTGAAGTTGATTTTGTGTGTACTAGATTTTTGGGCTTGAGACTGTGAGCTGGTTTTACCTTGTGTTGCTGATCGTGATGAAGATGAAGAAGACCTGCTGTGAGATTATACTTGGTGAGGAGTTCACAATTGAGAAAGGGTGATGATTATCTATTCAACTTTAAATTATTGGTTGGCCATCAAGAGGAATAGGATTGTTATTATTCTGTTCACTGTTATTTTGGTGTTAGTATGAACTAAAGCTGTATGGAAAGGAACTGGACATTACTGGAATTGGGGGCAACAATGTTTATCTCGCTGCTATCGTATTCGCGCGAAGAAAGAAAGGACAACAGTCGTTCGTGTGAAGAAGATGACACGAGGTAAAGTTTAAATTTAAATTTTGTTTTAAATTTTAAATTTTAGTTTGTGATTTATTTTAATTAATTTAAGATGCAAAAACAAAATGAAATTAGGAATTAAAAATCTTATTGAATATCTAGTGGAAATATTATTTTGTTGTTAGTGGATTTGGACTAGACATTGGAATATGGATATTGAAGTATATTAACGTATAGGAATTCAGAGTTGCGAATTAAAACTCTAAACATTGAAACTAAACATAGGTCATTTAGAAGTCTTATTTTGTTCGTAATTAAATTAATTATGATATCAATAAAATTATTCAAAATTTCAAAGACAAAGTTATTAGAAATTTAATTCTACGGAAGAGTTTGTGAGCAAATTATTAAAAATTATAATTTTAAACTAAGAAAATTTAGAAGACTTAGAAATATTTTCATTAGAATGTATAAAATTCTAAAATTTTAGAATAATTTTAAACTAGTTGAAAATCAATAATTAGACTTTATAAGTATTATTTGAGAAATCATTTAAACTTAAGAATAATTTTATTGAGTATTAAATTTCAGATTCTCGCATTTAAAGTGTCGAGTATCTCGAAGGAAAGCAAGGAGCCTGAAGATCGGCGAAATTAGGTGGACCTGACTTCCTTGCTCATTTGTATTATATGGATTTAAGATTCAAAACATTTATGTGAATAGTTATAGGTTATTAAAATTTTATTAGAAAATTGATTAAAATTGTTTGGTCTATGTGGATGATGTGTGATTTATGATGATTTATTTAGACTCATGCATAATCATCTCATACCATGATTGAATATAACGATTTGCATTTAGATTTACTTAATTATAACATGCATGAATATGAAGATATGCATTTAAATGTCATTGGTTATTCATGCGCATTATCATGTTGACTTACAAGCATAGTTTGAATTATATTCTCTAGTCTATTGTATGATGTCTGATATGTTTGAGATTTGTTGTAAAAGTAAAACAAGACGATGGTGTATTAAGAATCCACGTACCAGTACGATTGACGAGCCCGAGGCAGATCGAGGTGGCATCTCCTATATGTCACCGCTTGATATTGTCGAGCCATAAGGCGGATCGTAGGTATTCCCACCTAGAGCTGACTGCGACAGCTTGAAGTCTTTGGGAGATAGTACGATGCCATGGTAAGTACACTCTCTTGGGTTGTGATGTGAGTGTCGATTGATTTTAGATGGTTATTGGAACCTTTGAGATTGGATTGGATCACAGGGAATACCGAGAGGCATCTCAACCCTCTTCCGATCTTAGACTTCGACCAAAACTAAATGAATGTTTGAAACTCCTAATGCTTGAAAGTGTTTGTAATGTTTTGAATTGGGTCTGTATAATGCATATGCTGTGTAGGATCGATTCACTGAGCTTTCGAGCTCACTCCCACTTTATTTTTCAGGTACACATTGACCTAGAGTACATAGCCTCAGTCAGAAGACTCGTACTCTGATTGGACACCTTGTGGGGAAGTCGTCCGGGATAGGACTTGGAGGTCATATTTTAATTACTTTTATTGGATTATTTTAAATGTATTCACTGTGAATAACTTTGGGTTTATTTTATCTTTAAATGACAGTTGTTGTTTAACGATGTTGGTTTTAATACCAGTTTTAAGTATTTCTGTTGCATTATTTATGAATTGTCTTGAGAAATTCGGTGAAGATATAGAGAAATTATTTTAATTTTTTGTTTTGATTTAAAACATCTATCCATACATTAACTTGTGAATAAATTGGTATGAACTTGATTTTGAAGAAAGAGAATTTGACAGAAAAGATTTGAAGTAGCATCTCGATTTTTCAACAAACGACAATCCACACGTGAGGTAACACATGAACAGAGGTCCGACGAAAATTGGGGTGTTACAATGTGACAGGCAGTTAGTAGTCGCATAATTTGACCTGCTTACACAAGTTGGATTTGGTTGAAATTTGGTACACTCGTTCTTGGAATACCCAATAAGATCTCCACCAAATTTTAGCTCAAAATACCAAGTTTTGGTCACTGAACCGATCTTCCTAATATTCAGCCAAGTAACAGAAGTTTTTTGGTTCAAGTTTTTCATTGTTTTTCAAGTATCAATCTCTCCCATTAAACTTTTAATCTAAAGGCCATTTCTCGCATTTATTGTAAGCATTAAGATTGTAGAATATTCACTGATTAAAATCCATTGAAAACAACAAGCAAATGTGTCTAAACTCTCATTCAAACACACTCTCATACACTTGGTATGCATTTACAAACTGTAAGATTTTTTTTTTCGAAGTGTCAAAACAGCTACCTAACAAGCCACCTTTGCATGGATATAACTTCTCGAATACAAGAGCTTATGGCATGGGATTTATACCTTTTTAGAGCATCAAGTGTGAGGTTTAAAACGCCTCAAGTCGTGGCTTAAACAGGTGTCTCTAGCTACTTCAAATGTTGCCTTAGATATGCTTCTAAGAACTGTTTTTTGCTGAAACTGCTGTAACAATTAACTACTAGTCAACTTTAGCACTTTGTAAAATGTGTTCAAGATTCCCGCTTTTAATTTCCATCACTTGGATATTAAAGTAAACAGAGAGGATCAAAAGGATTAGTCTTACCTCAAAATCTGACCTTGGATGGGTTTGGAACTAGCCTCTCAAAAATCGGATCTACACACTTTTCCACCAGTTTCAGTTTGCAACTATGTCGACCAACACGCTTTCGTGGTCGTGTCCATCTCTAATGGCTAGAAGATTCAACCAACGGCTTACACATTCTTGAAGAGGGCAGTGAAAGCTTTCCAAAGACTATACAAATGTGTAAATCTGAGTTGGGATGAAGGAGATATGAGGGCTTGAAGTTAGGGTCTTACAGCTAAAATTTGCAGAAATTTCCAAAATTTGAGTTTTGTTGAAACGTTGGGGGGGCCATTGCATGGTCCAAACACTGTCACGTGGCCACCCATGAGATCCTCGAGTGGCCTAGAATGGTACCCTGCCGTCCGAAGTCCCGGAGTTTGGTCAGCGGCGGTGTCAGTGACCAAAAATCACAGATCAAAACCTGCTACTAGTTTGCTGAAAATGGGCCGGCTCATGCTCTCAATTTTGTTGCACTATTCAATCCTCCGTGGGTGGACCAATTGCATGTACAAGTGATCCTGGTGGGGTTAGATGCGCGAAAGTTTGGCCTTGGTAGGTTAATCTCAATGTGCATAATGGGTTCTTAGAACTCATTTTTGCCACCTAATTCCATTACCCTTTTTTGGCTAAAATTCTCATATTTGTTAATGAAACATTGAAATTGAATTTGAACATGTAAAAATCATGTTTTTGGTTATTGATTTGTGATTTAAGACTATAGTTAAATGGTTTGGAGTTGGATGCCTCGAAGACTTGAAATAACGTAATTTCTTTTTGTGAGATTTTGTTAAGTTGTTCCTCGTAAACCTATTTAATTGTGTTCTAATGTTTTAAGTGATAGGACAAATTTTAAGAATGGTAAATCAATTGAAGAGAAGGGGAAAGGTTATTGGGCTTGGGAGGGCGGAGACAGGAGAAAATCTTTAATTTTAAATTTTTAGGGGAGTGAAGAGACTAAGTACTGACAGAGAGAAAAGGTGTGGTTAAGTTGCAGGCACTGAAAAAATGGTGGCTCGTATTCCTTCTAATTATGGTGGCTCGTATTCTTTCTTACAAATGCTATAAAACGTTTGCTAATCTTAATATATGTATGATAGTAAACTTTTTTAATTAAAGTTTTGATATTATTGTTATTTTTGTATAAAATATTTCTTTGTCGTATCAAATTTTACGCATATCAATTTAGCTTTTTATTCATATATATTAATATATAAATTTTGCTTAGATATTTTATATATAAATGAATTTTTTCTTAACAAGTGTCATATAAGGTATTGTTTTTATATTATAGTTTATTTGATACATATACAAATATATTTACTCAATTGTTTTATAGTGGGATGGATAAACGGTTACAATTATTTTTTTTTGAATTCATTAAGTAATTTCATAGAAAAATTAATGATAATAATTATACACATTTATGTACAATTGTAAGAGAAAAAGATTAATTTTAATCCATAATGAAAATTATTATTATTTCTTAAATTTAAATAATTATAGCTGTCTATAGATCACGAACATAAAACATAACATTCATTTTTTCTTTTTTTTTTTTAATAAAAAATTTTAAGTTTTATATTGTTTGACTAGTTTAATTAGTTGCAATCGATAGTGCTATATGCTATATGTCCTTATAAATGTGACGACCCATAATTTGACACACAAAAATTTATGGATTCGGTAAATGTATTTTTTTTTTAAATTAATGAAAATACATGAATTTTCTTAATTTTTCTTAATTTTAAATTATTTATCGAAGAGAATTTGAATAATTGGAAAAAAATATAATTTTAAGAGAAAAATACATTAAATTATAAGAAAAATGTAATTTTTGGAGGAATATGATTTTTTGGAATGATTATTGGATTTTTGGAGTAATTATTGAATTTTTGGTGTAATTAATAAAATTTTTTTTAAAAAAATGTGAATTTTGGTTGAATATTCAATTTTTTGGAAAATAAATGTATAAACGATGAAAATTTGTGTATAATTGGAGATTTTGAAGAGATTGATGAATCAAGTAATGATAAAATAATAAAGGAGAAAAAAATTAAAAATTTCGGATATATATATACATAAAGAGGAAAACAAAAGGCAAAAAAAAAAAAAAGGTAAGGCCGCATGGGCTTCTCCGTGCGGACTCGGACTACAGGCAAAACCGAGCCGATACCCGTTATGGGCCACGCTAAGACCCAAGCGCACGCGAGCTTTAGCCCACGCGAATTTCGGGCCGAGGCGTGGGCTGGCCCACACGCCCCCTTCCTCTTTTTCCCCCTTTTTCTTTTTTGTTTTTCCTCCATTTTTTAGCTAAAACCTGTATAAAAAATCAGCAAACTCATGGTTTTGCCATCTTTTCAACCTCTTGAGCAAGCCAATACATGGTGCCAACAAGTTACCTTGCATAGAAGCTCATGGGCCACGTGGCACTCCCATTTGCCATCCAAGGCCACCTCAACATGCAACAAAACCCTCCATCTAGAGTAGAAATCCCATTTTTTAGTTTCCGCAACCTATCTTCCATAGCTCATTTCTCCCTCAATTGACATCCGTTTTTAGTGATCTAGGGCTCTTTGGAAAGCCCTTACTACTCTCTACAATATTGCGCAAGCCATTGGTCAAAGTTTCCATCTATCTAAGGCTAAGATGACCATGAAAAAGTGTTGTTGGACATTGTTGCAGCAGAAAACTGTGTTGGTTTGATATTTAATGGAGTGATTTCCAGCCCATCCTAGATCTATTCTTGAGGTAAAACCACTCATTTTCTTCCTTATCATGTGTATTTCGATCTCCAAGAGATAGAAAATGGAAATTGAGATCCTAAACACATTTTATAAAGTCTTGAAGTTGACTAATTGCTCACTGTTTCAACAATTCCAACAGGAGACAGTTCTTGGAGGTGTTTTTGAGGCATCATTTGAAGTGGCCAGGAACATTCATTTGGACTGAAATTTAAGGCGTTTTAAACTTCACACTATGGGCTACTATAAGGTATAAACCCCAACCCCTAAGCTTTTGTATGCATAGTTTTATGTCCATGCTAAGATGCCTAGTTACATACAGATTTCTGTTACTTAGAAAATATTTTAAACTGTTAATATATGTGCTAAGTTGTAGGGTGAATTTAGAAATCTTATAGCAATGGTTGCTTACTGTTTTGAGATGAGATTTGAACTACCAATATTCTGGAATCTAAGCTATACAAAATATGTGTGATAGGGCCTCAAATCAGTAGAGTAATAGAGATGCTTAGGCACTTGAAAAATAATAGGAAATTTGAAGTTTTGAACAATCTGTTACATGACAGAAAAGTAGGAGACTAGTTGACTGACCAAATGTGGGTATTTTTAGCTGAAATTTGGTGGAGAGGTCACTGGACATGTTAAGATTGGTATGTGTACCAAATTTCAGTCCAATCTAAATTGGGTAAGAGGATCAATTGATGCACCATTTGACTATCTATCACATGTGATACGGGATTTCACAGTCCCTATTAATACATTTAGAAATCATAGCAAATGGTGTTCAAAAATTAGAATCTAAAATTCTGGTGAAGGTTTAGGTAGTGTAGATGAGATTTGAAAAGTTTCGTGCAAATCCGACTTACGGACTGATCGCAAAAAAAATTGACAAATTCACTACGCAAAGAAGGCAAATGCTTAAATTTAGGCTAAGTGTTAGAATTTGAGAATTTTTTCTTAATTGGCCCAATTTTGACATAACTTGACCCCATTGAACCCAAATTGACTAAGGATAACCAAAATTGATCATGTTGACCAATTTTGATCATGTTTGACCCGTTGACCAAGTTTGACCGATTGATCAGATATGACTGAATCGAATTTGGGTTGATCGAGACCGATAGCTGAGTGAGGAATTAAGCCACATTCTAGAAAGAACTGAAATTGACTTTAAATAATGTAGATTCGAGTGAACACTAGGGGACATCAATGCGCAGGACCCGAGGTGAGTAGTTTGATTCAGGTGTTTCTTGTAACTTGTGTTCCTTGCATAAAACTTGTGTAAAATGACATGGTTTACATGATTTTATGAGATTGAGATACATCTGATTGATTTAAAATGTATATATGTATACGGGTAATGAGACCATAGGCTCGAGGGCCGAGCATCGGGGTTAGGATACACGATGTGATTGGATTAGACTCGATGGCCAAGAGTCGGGGTTAGGGCACATGATCAGTGCACCTAGCCTAAGAACCCGCTTGAGTCATGACACTTGAGGGCCAAGTGTCGAGGTTAGGGTATTCGATCAGTACGCCTAGCTCAAGACCCGCTTGAGTGGTTGGTACGCCTGACTCAGGATCCGCTCGAGCGATGACCATAGGTTGGGTTTGTTGATTTAACCCTAGCCTAGATACAATTTTTAACTGGCATGTAATTGAGATATTTTTATAATTGTTGCACTGTATATAACTGCTTTTGTACTATGCCATGCTTTCAAGTTTTACATCATTTTTACTGCTCATGCATACATACATTGTTTTCGAATATTGGTTATGGGTGACATGCTGATCTTACTACTCACTGAGCCACATTGATTTTAGGCTCACTACTCTACTAATATTTCAAGTTCTTTGGTGGTTGATAGAGGAAAGGGCGTCGTGATCGTCTAGTTTTACTAACGACTCCTCGTCTCTTTTCTGGTCTTTTTGTTAGAGATTGGTTATTCTTTTGTGTACATATATCTATGTGGTCAACTGTGTATTTTGGATAAGGCAAACATGTCATATAATGATCACTCTTCTTATGTTTGTTTACTTTCGTTTTAAGTCTTTCAATCATTCTGATATCGTTTGCTATTGGGATTGGAGAGGCTTAACAGTGGTTGGGCGAACTTGACATGGTGAGTGAGTTCGTCAGGCCACTGTGCCGGTTGGGCCACCCTTTGGCCTAGGGAAAGGGTCATGACAATAAAATCATGTACGTTTTGTAAAAGTATATAATATATAATGTATTGAGATAACTATTATTAACCAAAGTATTAGAAAAAGCCATTAGTACTTATTTTATATAAGTTACTAATTTGTTATTTGGTAAAAGTATTTTAATAATATTTTATATCGTATCAATTATTTTATTTGATTATATAAATACTATTAATGCTCCAAAATTATACTACTAATACATGCTTTTGCACGTGACCAAAACTAGTATATATTAATACATTAGGCAATCAAATTTGACATATTCCCTTAGTTAACCAACTTTTCATCTCACATCATCATTTTCTTTCTTTCGTCTTCATTTGCTCTCCAAAAGCCACGAAAACTCACATTTTCTTTGATTATTTTATTTTTTTCAATCACTTCAACTTAATAATCAACTCCCATCCATGCTATCATCTTTTTTTTCAACCCATTATGCATATTGAATTGTTTTATGTCACATTATACATGTATTTTTTTTTCTTTCAAATTTTTTTAGGGTTAATAGCCAAAACTATCCTAACATTTGGTGGTTTTGACAAAAATAGCCTAACTTTTTAATTTTGACAAATAGATCCTAATGTTTCATGTTGATATCAAATTGCATCCAACAACAAAAATTCAGGTGGCTGCCATGTCATTGAATATGTTGGTCGTGTCTTTCTTCGTTTCAAATATTGCCGGTCAGAACATGGTCTTTATTTCTTTTTTGATGTGTATTTTTCATTTTTTGATGTTGCAAAATTCAGGTTGTTGCCATGTCATTGAATATGTTGATGTGTTATTATCATTTTGTTATCTCATTTGCCACGTTTGCAAATCAATTTCATTTTTTGCTGTTGGATATAATTTGATATCAACATGAAACAATAGGATATATTTTCCAAAATTAAAAAGTCACGCTATTTTTGCCGAAACCACCAAACATGAAGATAGTTTTGGCTATTAACCCCTTTTTTATAAATTTTATATTCTTTTTTCATGTGACATTATAGAAAATAATATACATGTATATTTGACTTAGATACATACATACATATATATATATATATATATGTGTGTGTGTGTGTGTGTGTGTCTAATACATGCATATACACACATACATCATGTCCACGTATAATAAAAATTTACAAGTTGTTACATTTATAGTAATAGCCCGTACATTACTTCACTAAGTAGGTGATGATATATATATATATGACGAGTTTTACTGTAGTGATATTGTTCCTAATTAGATACTTGAAAGTTTGGAGAGTGAGGTAAAGAACTAAATACTTATGTGTATTTGGTTTATGATTTAAATATAGTTCTTTGCATCAAAATATTCAAATATATAGAATTTTATTTGGTTCAAGAATTTTCAAAAACAGTGTTTCTTTTATGTTTCTTAAGAAAATAGGTCAATCTTAGCATATTATTTATTTTGATGTTCTTATTTTTGAACAACAAATCAAATGCAATGTAAAATAATTTATCACTTAAGAAATAAGGGTTTTTTTTTTTTTTTTTTTTTTGTGAAATGCAATCTAAAATGATTTATCACTTAAAACAGAAAGTACAATTTACAAATTAAATCCATTAATTGCATACGGCTATATAAGAGCATACTTTTAATAACTTGAAAAATGGTGCGCATAAAACTGATTCCATGATATACCACAAAATAAAAAGAAAAGAAAAAACTGTTAGGAGAACGCAATTGTATTTTCATTGAGAATCCCCTCAATCCTTGTAACCAAAGAAAAATAGATAGCTTCCCGTGGAGTTCACTTCCAATAGCATGACTTTCATCAATTTTCTTTCTTCACTCAAATTTTCAATTTTTTTTTTCAAATCTTAAATATTTGAAGTAGTCAAGATGGGAGATGACTACGTCACCGAAGCCATTAATATACATGACTTTCATATATTTTCAACTTTTTCATAAATGTAATCATCAACAAATTCTTCAAAGGACAAAGAACCAAAAATACTTAAAAAAATGGGGATTTTGATTAATCATCAAAAAATTATTTTTTATTTTATAAAATTTGTTTTATAAAAAGTGATTACTTGTAAAAAGTAATTTGATTTAATATTTCGACAAGGTCTCCCCTAAATTTTGACTTATCTCAAAAAAAAAAATATCACATGATAGTCAATTTATCACTCAACAAATCCATAAACAAATTATTCTCTAAAAACATTTTCATCCATCATAATTCACAACTCATGTGATATTACATGTAGAGTGACAAGTATAATTATTCAAAAATACAAGCTACACAACATTTAAATATACACACACAGTAGAGATTGAAGAGTAGTCTACTCTTTTTGCACTACTCTCTTTTCTTTCCGATCTATTACTGAAATGTTGAAAAAAATAGGTGAGTTACAACATACTCAGTAAATATTCTTTATCTATGACATTTATATACATTTAATCAATATGCATACCATCAAATTAAGTAAAATATTTGAATTCATCATTCAAATTTAAATAATACATATGTGCACTTAACATAGTGATCATGTTATTATTTCAATCATGAAAAAACTTAATAAAACATATTCACATGCATATCTTCCAAAAATAGAGTCAGTCTCACTTTTTATCTAGCCTTAATAATAGTATACTTTACCTTTAACTACCACATACTCTACAGTTATTTCAAGGATTATCACATAGAAAAATGTTGATATTTCTTATGGCTCAGTCTCATGATGATTATCACATAAGAAATATTATTCTTTATAACTGAATCTATCAAAATTATACTGTGTTTTGAATATGTTCTTGCAAATCAGAGACACGCAGCCATAATTGAACTTCTTATTATTTGTAGTGCATTAAATGTCATAATTGAACTTCTTATTTGTATTGCATAAAATAACTTTAAAGAATACATTTATTTATCTTAAAATAAACATTAAGCAAATTATCAAATTAAATTATTTTAGGGGAATTCACATATCTTATAAATTTTGTTTTTTTACTTAAAAGTTTATTTTTATATAATGTAAGCCTAAGTACTTAATTTTCATTTATTATAGGATTGAGTATTAAAACCTCAATTTAATGCTTAGTCAGAATTTAAAACTGTCGGACCCCCTGCTCTAAGCCAAAGGCAGCCTGACCGGCACAGTGGCCTCATGAACCCTCTCATCAAGTCGAGTTCGCCCGACTACTGTTAAGCCCTTTTCAAAGCTCATACAACAGACGATATCAAAATAACTGAGATACTTGAGAGCAAAAGTAAGCAATACACGAAGCGGAAGCATTTCATTACATATTAGTCTTGTCCAAAATACATATACGACCACTTGTACACAAACAAGGAGTGACCAACCTTTAAACCAAAAGATCGAAAGAAAAGGGAAAGGAATCGTCAGGGGATCAGGCGATCACCACGCCTTTCCCTTTATCCGCCACTGAAGAACCTGAAATAATGATAGAGTAGTGAGCCTAAAAACCACATGGCTCAGTGAGTAGAAAGATCAGCATGTCATCCATAATTACTATTCCAAAACAATGCATGTATGCATGAGCGGTAAAGATGGTATGACATCCGAAAGCATGGCATAGTATGAAGACAGTTATAAATAGTGCAACAGTTTCATAATCTTCAAGTGCTGTCACTCGAGCGGGTCGGAAGCTAGGAGCGTTAACCATACGCCCTAACCCCGCGTTTGGACCTCGAGTCAAATCTTATCGTGTATCCTGACTCCGCGCTCGGACCTCGAGCCCTTGGTCTCACTACCGTGTACATCTAAATATCTCAAAACCAATCAGATGTATTTAAATCTTGTGAAACCATTGAAACCATGACATATCATACAAGTTTTATGCAAGAAATAGAAATCATAGAAGACACCTGAGTCAAACTACTCACCTCGGGTCCTGCACACCGATGTCCCGTCGACAATTGGTCCAGTCCCGTGGTACTCTCTCAAATCTGCATCAATCAAGTTCAATCTCAATTTTACCCATACAGTGGCCCAATATCTAATCTCACTGTCCCTATTCAGTTTTGATCGACCTAAACCATTTCGGTCAATCTGTCAAACTTGGCCAACTCTAGTCAATTCTGGTCAATGTGGTCATCCTAGTCACTGTTGGTCAATTTGTGCCCAAATCGGGTCAAAATGGGCCAATTGGGTTAAAATTGGTTCAAAATCCCAAGTCCCAACACTTAGTTACATTTTTAGCTTAAGGCCCTAACTGCGCAACAATTTTTCTACGGGCAATTCGTACATCGGATTTGTATTAAAATTTTCAGATTTGTTCAAGACTCCTTAAACCTCTCCAAAACTTTAAATCATGATTTTAATAATTCATTTGATAGTGTTTTTAGCTAAGATTTCAGGGACTATGTGTTCTCGAAAATTTGGTAGTCATAAACTAAACATACTTAGGAATCTTTCCACCAAATTTTAGCACAATCCACAGAGGTTTGCCCATCTAATTTAATCTCAGAATATTCAATTGAATCACAAGAACTTCTGGGTTCACACTTCCTAGTAGTAAATTTTTCAAATTTCCTGTGATCAATCCAACCGTTGGATTTATGTAAAAATTTCCAAATTTGATCGAATCTTTCCAAAAAGTTACTAGAATCTTATTTTACAATTTTTGGACATTGTCTGCTATGATTTTTAATAGGGATATTAGGAAAGTTGAATTCTCAGACTACATATTTCCAACAATCAATTATGTATTCAATTGACGCACTAAATCAATTCAGATAGGGGTGAAATTTGGCACACTCAATCTTGACATGTCAAGTGACCTGCCCACTAAGTTTGAACTTGAAATACTTACGTTTGGTTAGTCAACTGATCTGATACTTCTTTGTCCTGAAATTGATTTTTAATTTCCAAGTTTTTTAAGTTGTTTTAAGTGCCTAATTTCCCCTCTTTACAACACTGATCCGAGGGTCTATTTTACTGATTTTGAAAGGTTCCAGACCCTTAAACACTATTCTATTAAGTATCATCTAAAACATCAAGTAAGTATAACCCTAATCACCCTCAATTTCAAGTTCCATCATAGCAAACCTAAGGTTCCAAACCCCTAAACACTATTTTATTAAGTATCCTAGAATCCTAATTGACAAGGCACATTGGCAAGCATGGTAAAACATATTCACAAAGGGTTGTGGTTCGAAACTTATACCTTCTTGTAGTCCTCAAAGCATGGTAAAACATAATCACTCCAAAATTTGGCTTGATCCGATGCTCTTATCCACTTCAATTGGTGGTCTAAAATTGCCTCCAACACTACTTTTCTGAAAAACTACTGTTACAGTTGGTAAGCAGTCCACTTTGGCCCTATTTGTGACACACTTCTACAGTTTATTTGCTATTTTGTACAAAAGAAAAGTTAAAGTAGACGTTTCAACCTTTTCAACAAGCTATCATACGTCCAAAATGAACCTTGGATGGGTGGTGAACTGGCTCCACGAAGTTCAGATCAACATGTAGCTTCAGTTTTTTTGGGTTTCCAAGTGTTGGACAACATGTTTTCCTAGCTGTTTTCGTCTCTACCGGTCGTGCAATGGTAGCCGAGGCTAGTAGGAGCTTGAAGAGGAATCTGAGGGCTTTCCAACAAGTATAAGAACGTCCAAAATGGCGGTGGGATGAAGGAGAACGAAACTTGTGAAGTCTAGTTGTTCAAATATGAAAATCCAACAAAAAATTGGTTTTGTTGCATGATTTGGAGAGTCTTTTTGCATGACAAAAGTCTGTCACATGGCTCGTTAGCCTTCCCACATGAAGCACAAATAGCTGACGGTCAGAGTCCAGGTCAGCGGAGTCGCCGGACAAGCAAAACAAGGGCTAAAAGCCATGGCT